>JAJJLU010004005.1:0-20875 GCA_023807065.1 Isotricha intestinalis
TGGAAATATTATTATCATTAGATGAATCTTTAATATTATAAGTCATAGAGCAATTTTTATATTTTTCACATTCAAATTTTTTAGTAAGATTAAAGAAAAGAAATAAGAAAATAAAGGTCATTCGATTTAATATAAAAAAAATAAAGTAAAACAAAAAAGTAGTATCTATTAAATTATAAAAAAATTTTTCTTAATTTATTGAATAACTTTTTTATTAAAATAAAATAAAAGCATAGTTAACAATTTATCTTTAAATCTTTTGAAAATTAATTATAATTTTTTTATTATTAATTAACTTTATTATATATTTTTTTGAAGAATAAAGAAGTTATTTAAAATTTTTTTATATAATTCAATAAAGTCAAAGCTTGAAATTAATCAAATGAATAATAAACTCTTTCAAAAAATCAAAACTAAATAAATTAAAATTTCATTGATCTAATTGAAAGCCTATAAAATAGTTTTATATATCATGAATAAATTGTAATCTTCAAAAAAAAAGGATAAAAATTTGTAATTTTATAAACTCAAAAAATATAATATAACCCTTAATTTTAAATTTAAAAAACAATTATTTCTATTCTTTTTTCTTATTCTTCAAAATAAAATTCCAAGTATCCCTACACATATCTTCAATATTTCTTTCACATTTCCATCCTAACTCCTTCAATGCTTTATCACAATTAGCATAACAAACTGCAATATCTCCAGCTCTCCTTCCAACAATTTTATAATTAACTTTTACATTATTAACTTTTTCGAAAGTATTAACCAAATCTAAAACAGAGAAACCTTTCCCAGTTCCTAAATTATAAATTTCCACTCCTTTCATATTCCTAATTTTTTCAATTGCCTTAATATATTTATTGTTCTATTAAAATTTGTTAAATTATCTATTTGAAATGTATTACTTTGAATATTTAATTCTATAATTGAAGAAGGAAAATAATAAGATAAATTTGGAAACTTAAATATTATTTCAGAAGAATTTATCGATTTATAACTACAATTAACATTAATTTGATGATTTATATCTTCTAAATTAATTATATTATTAGTTTCATTTAATAATTCTGGAAAAAAATTTTGAGAATCTTGACATGATGAAAAATAGATATTATCACAACTAATTAATACACCAAATTTAATATGAGAATTATTAGATGAAAAATTAAATGAAATTATATCATCAACTTCTGCTGAAAAAACATTTTCAACAGAATTATTATTATAATAAATTTCTATGGAAATATTATTATCATTAGATGAATCTTTAATATTATAAGTCATAGAGCAATTTTTATATTTTTCACATTCAAATAATTTAATAATGTTCAAATAAACAAAATAAAATATCCATATCATTTAAGATGAATTATAATCCTTACTATAAATAAAAGAAAATAGACGAAATACTTTAAAAATAAAAAAAAAAAATATTATAAACTCTAATATAAATTTTTTTAATAATTATTAAAAAAAACTTAAATATATAAAAATATTTTATTACAAAAGATTAATAAAAGAAAAAATATTTGGAATAAAATTTTACAGTTTTATAAAAATAAATATCTTTTTTTTACGAAAATTAATATATTTTTTATAAAACAATTATTAATTTCATTTTTATCTGTTTTTTTCAAATGATTTTTCAATCTTTTAATCAAATTTTCAAATTTAAAGAATTAAAGTATATTTTGAATTAAATTGATTTTTATAAAGAAATATTTCAAAAATAATTTCTGTTACTGTTTATATTTTTCTTGATATGATAATAATTTAAATTGTTTTATCTAAAAAATAATATTTTAAAATTTTGGGAAAAAAAATTAATGGAAAAATATAATTATTAAAAAAATAAAGGGCAAATAAAAAAAAATTCTTAAATATATAATTTTAAAAAGCAAAAATATTTTAATAATTGACCTTATTTACATAAATATATAAAAATATAAAAAAAATCTTTTATTTTAATATAATGAATTTTTTTCATTTTTCTCTTTCTCAAAATAAAGAAGAAAATTTAAAATCAGAAATAAAAAAAAAATTAGAATATTTCAACAAAGATATTCTTATAAATATTAATTGGATGTTAATTGGAGAAATAATAAAATCAGGAAATAATTTAGCAAAATCTAAAATAAAAGAATTTTTAGGAAAATATGGAAAAGAATTTCAAAATAATAAAATTAATAATGAAGAAATTGATAATAAATATTTTAAAAATAATAATCAAAAAGAAATTAAAAATTTAAATGATAGTGATTTTATTTTAGAAATTAATTCAAATAGTTTTTCTTCTTTTTATAAAAATTCAGTTTTTAATAATTCAAAAGATGAAGATAATTATAGTAAATTAAATATTAAAGAATTATCAAAAGATAATAATAATGAATTTGAAAAAAAAAATTTATTAACTAAAATTGAGATTGGAAAAGAAAATAATAAAAAAGAAATGAATGAAGAAGAAGAAAATTATAAAAATAATTTAAAAGAAAATTTAGAAAATAAAAATGAAAACAAAAAAATTGAAAGTAATAATATTGAGAAACAAAAAATTATAAATAATGAAAAAAATGAAGAAAATATTAATGATAATAATAAGAAAGAAAACAAAGATGAAAATAAAGAAAAAAATGATAATGAAAATAAAAAAATTTTTTCTACTGAAATATGTTAAATTTAAATAAATATATTATTCAATTTAAAATAACTAATTTTAAATTTTTTAATTATTAAATTTTGACTAATAAAATCTTTTTTAACAATTAAAAATAATTACAAATATTTAAATTAATTTTAAAAAATAATAAAAGTTAAAATTTAATATTTTATCCTAAATGTTCTTCATTTATTTCACCATAAATACTTTTATATTTTTCATAAATATCATTTAAAGTTTTATTTTTATTTTTAATTCTTTTTAAAGCTTCTGAAAGTTTTCCATATTGTTCATTTAAACTTTCATATTTTTCTTTCCATTCATTCATTTCATTATTATTCATATTATTTTTATTGTCTTCAAATTTTTTTATTTTTTCTTTTAATTGAGAAATAATTAATTCTTTTTCATTTAATATATTATCTGAATTTTTATTATAATCACTTATCATTTTTTTTTTTTCTTCTTCTATTTCTTTATTTTTTTGAATTAATATTTGATTATTTTCCATTAATTCATTTAATGTTTTTTCTAATTTATTTTTTTCTGTTTTTTGATCCCAATATTTTATTTTTAAATCTTGATTATCTTTTATTATTTTATTTATTTTTTTATTTGAGTCATTTTTATTTAAATTAAATTGCTCTTTTATTGAATTTAATTCTTCTTTTTTTGAATTAATATTTTCTTTTAATTTTACATTTTCTTTTGAAATATTTTTTAACATTTGACATATATTATTATAATTGTCTTGAGTTAAATTTATTTCTTCTTGAATTTTATAATTATTATCTTTTAAATTCTTTAATTCTAATTGTAAAATATTATATTTTTCATTCAAATTTTCTTTTTTTTCTTCTTCATTTTGATTATTTATATTTAAACTTAAATTTTCATTATTTTCTTTTAAAATATTTTCATTATTCTTTAAATACTTTTTTTTCTTTCTTCCTCTTCTTTCAATTTTTGGAAAATTTTTGTCATATTCTTTTAATAAGGTTTTGGCATATTTTTCATTTATTTTTCTTTGAGGTTTCCATATTGTTTCTCCATTTGAATATTGAATATAATAAATATATTTTTCTTTTGAATCTTCCTTTCTATCTAAAATTTTTTTGATCTTTATATCTTTTATTGTACTTTTCTTTCCCATTGAGAACTTTTTTATTATTTTCAAAATATTTATTTGTTTTTTTTTTAATGTATTAGGTTAATTTTTAAAATTATTTATAAGAGAAATATTATTTTTTTCCTCTCAAAAAAAAATTATCAAATAATATTTTGATGAGAATAGAAATAAAAAAAAAACAAAAATAATTTTTTGTGTTATCAATGAGTGAAAATTATTTATGATAATATTATGGATTATAATTTTCCTAATATTAAATCTAATTTCTAATTTTTATTATTTTTAATTATTAGAATAAAAAATAGAATTACATAAATTAATATGATTTCATTTATAATATATTGTTAATAAGAAGAACTTTGATTTTTATCTTTTTCATTTAACATCTAAAATGAATATTCAATATTATTAATTGGTATTAAATTAATATATTTTTTTTCCCAATGTAATATTTGTCTTTCCCTATTTTTATAATAATAACTAATTCTTAATTATCTTTTAAATATATCCTTTCTTTCACTCTTAAATAAACTAATAATATCTATATTATTAGTTTTAATATTGTAATATTAATTAAACAATAAATATAAGTTAATTCATTTCTTCAGATAATTTATTTGATATACTTTATGAATAATTTGTGATCTTATTTATTTGTTATTGTTAAATTTATATTAAAATTCGAATATTTTTTTTTTTTTTGAACCCACCCATTTATGAAATATATATAAATTATTTTCAACAGATTTAATTATATTATGATTACATTGAAAGCAACAAATTTTTAAATCTTGATTTTATTATATTGTTTTATTTCTTTTTTTTTATCAATTATAATAAAAAGAAATTTTTTCAATAAATTAATGTTTAAAAATAATTAAAATATAAATGTTTTAATAATAATAATATTTAATTCATACTAGTTTACAATGTTTTAATAAACATATTTTTTCTACTATTGAAAAAATATCTATCAAATAAATTTAAAAATTATGATTAAAATCATTTTGATTTTTGTTGATATTTACACTGTTTTGTAAATTAATATTAGATAAATTAGATAAATTTTGTAAATTATTATTATTACTTTCTCCGATTGGATTATTAAACAAATTTAGATTATTTTGGGGAAAAAAATTAAAAGTTTGATTTTCATTATTAAAATTATTTACATAATTAATAGAATTCAAATTAAAATTTTGTTGATTATTTAATAAGTTTAAATTATCATAAAAAGGATTTTGATTATTTCTTTCATAAATTATTGATTGATTTATATTATTAGAATAAGGAAATATTGGAAAAGGAAGATTAAAAAATGGATGAGGTAATAATTGTTGATTAATTAAATTATTATTATAATTAGAAATTAAATTTGGATTTGAAAAATAATTGATTGGATTAATTTGGTTAAATAAATAAGGATTATTTAAATTTTGATTTGGAATTATATTTTTATGTTGAGGAAAAATATTATTTTGAGAAGATAAAAACAAATTTTTCATTAAATTATTATTTTGAAATAGATTATTATTATTTATAAAATTATCTTTT
Organism: Isotricha intestinalis; assembly: GCA_023807065.1. Taxonomy (NCBI): domain Eukaryota; phylum Ciliophora; class Litostomatea; order Vestibuliferida; family Isotrichidae; genus Isotricha; species Isotricha intestinalis. Next base: position 5,346 of record JAJJLU010004005.1, read on the forward strand.
TGAAAATTTGATTTAATATTTTTATCATTTAATTGATATAAATTATTTAAATTTTCAATGTCTTTTTCTTTTTTTTCATTTTCAATAATAGAATTAAATTTAATTGTTCTTTTTTTTCCTAAATTATTATTATTTAAATTATTGAATTGATTATTATTTTTATTAGAATTTGAATCATAAGTTCCTAAACTTTTAGTTTTAGAAATTAATGATTCATCATTAGTAACATTATAATTTTCAACTTTATTTATTATTTGTAATATTTCACTCATTTTTGCTAATTCTTCCATTTTAGTACAATTTGCTTCTTTACAATTTTCATTAAGTAATTTATTTATTAATTTTTTTCTGCTTTCTTTATCATTTCCTATATTTGGAACATTTATTTCTGATAGATTTTTATTTTCAATATTTAAATTATTGTTTAATAATGTTTTATATTTCGGATATTTTCTAATGAAAAATATTTTTTTGTTATTATTATTTAATCCTAAAAGTGATTTATTATCATCTAAAAAAAAATCTTCAACACAATTTATATTTTCTTTAAAAGAATTTTGAGGAGATAAACAAAATTTATTATTTATATATTCTTCTAATTCTTCATTTGAATAATTATTTATATTGTCTTTATCAATTATTAAATTTGAAGTTCCTTCTTTTTTATTAAATTTTTTATTTAAATAATTTATAAATTTATCTGAATATACTAATATTTCATTATAATTTTTAGTTTGAGTATATTGTGTCATTTCTTTAAAATTTTTATCATAAAGTATAAAAGATTCTAAAAATAATCTATGTTCTTTATCAGTGAAATCACCCTTTTCAAAATTTATTTCTTCTTTGTTATTTATTGAATTCTGTTCTTCTTTATTCATTTTGGTTTCTAAATTTTTCACATCCATTGTTTTTATTTATTAATCTTTTATTATAACACCTATATTATTATATTTTTATATTTAATACATTATAATAATAATATTTAATTGTTTCATAGAGAAAAGAGTTATTTTTGAATTTATATCTTTATTTTTGTTTTAGTATTTTTTTAATTAATTTTTTCAATCTAAGATTTAATTATTTATTACCTTATATTTTTTAATTTTATTTCTTAATATAAAAACTTAAATCCATTTATATTACAAAGTATTTTATTTATAATAAAATAAAAATCATATGTTAAATAAAAATAATAAAATATATAAGTTAAAAAATATATAAAGTTAATTTAGAAAATGAAAAAATTAATTGAAATCTTATTAAAAATGTATCCCATATTTATTGAATTTATTATTTTTGGAAATAAAAATAAAAGAAAAATTAAGAAAATTTAATTTAATATATAAAAAAAATTATCTTCTATTAAAAAGATTCTATGAATTATACCTTAATAAAAAATGGAAATGTATCATTAATAATTAATTTTAATTAATAAATAAATTATATTAAACTCATAAATTATTTATTTAAATATTTAAAAGAAAAATTCTTTTATAATAAAAAATATAAGAAGTATAATTAATTTTTACTTAAGTTAAATCATATAAAAAATAAATAAGTTAAATAAATATTGTAATTAATTTACAATAAATGGGAAATTGTTGTGTAAAAAAAAATCCAAAATATAAAGAAATATATGAAAGTTTTTGTCATATATGTAAATATGTTATAATAAAATAAATAGATAAAACTGAAAACTTTAAATTTAAAATATTAAATTATGATGAAAATTATGAAAAATTATTAAAATGTAGCAAAAATAATTTTTTGATTCTTGAAAAAAAACAAAAAGTAAGAATTAAATTCATAAATGAAATACTGAAATTAAAAAATAAAAATGAGAAAGAACAAAGTTTTACAAATAATTCTTTGTATAATATAATGTTATTAACAATAATATTGAAATGTTTTTTAAAAGAAAATATTACTTTAAAAAAAAATAATGATATTCAACAAAATTCAATGAAATATTCAATTGAGCTTTTAAATTATAAATATTCAGATATAACTAATTTAAAATTAATAATTTTTTATTTAGGACATTTATTTATAGTTTTATTTAATGGATGGGATGATATTTTTAATTATTGTCAAATTGAAAATATTTATATTAAAAAAATAGAAATGATAATGAAAGATAATAATAAAGATAATGATGATATTATTATTTCAAAAAATGAAATTTATCCTTTTTTAAAAATAAATTTAATTAGTTTAGGATATTTATTTACTAAAGAAAAAATTGTTTTTTCTTTAAATAAAGAAATTCAAATAGAATTATTAAATTATTACATTCAAATTTTATGTGATTTATATCCTTATATTATTTCAAATTATATATTAATTAGAAAAGAAGTTTTAAATCTTATTCATTTTGAAAATTCAAAAAATACTTTTCATGTTTCTCAAACAGATTTTTCAACTATTATTTTAAATTTAGAAAAAAAAAAAACTTTATATGATGATTATCAAAGAATTATTGATTCATTTTATAATTTTTTTATTTATTCAATTACTGATATTTCCTTTGGAAGAAAATTATTTGATATTATAAATAAAAATTTTAATGATTATATTAAAGATAAAGATGATTTTAATAAATTTACTGAAATATTATTTATACATATTTATATAAAATGTATTGAAAAAAATTTATCTAAATTCTTTATTATGTCATTAATTATTTATATTCATAATAAAATTTTAGAAGATATTAAAATTAATTCTATCTTTTATTATCATATAATTATTAATTTTTTTCAATTAATTATTGATGATGATGTTTTAAGTGAAAAATGTACAAAACTTTTTGCTCAAATATTTATTAAAGAAATTAATGAAATTAATTATGAAAATTCTTTAGTTATTTATTTAAATAATATTTTATCAAAAAAAAATTTAAAGAAAAAAATAATTGTACCTTTAATTACTTATATTTCTTTTTATTTTTATGAACAAAACATAAATGATAAAATGGAAATTTATAAAAGATGCATTTTAATATTAGAAAAATATTCCAAATATGATTTATTAAAAATAGAAGTTTTTAAAGAAAAAATTGAATATGAAAGATTAAAAATTATAATAATTAATTTTAATATTTATAATAATCCAAAAAGTGAATTAAATACAACAAATCAAGCATTAATAATAAATTATTTTGATTTTTTTATTATTTTAATATATTTTGCAGAATCAAATTTTGAAAATTTAGAAATCACAACAAATCATTCTTTTAAAAATAAATTATTAACTGATATTATTTCTTATATTTTTCAATTAAAAATTTATGCCATTGATTCAATAGAATATTTAACTCAAATAATGCATTTTGTTAAAATATTATTATATTATTTTAATTTTAAATGTATAATAAATATTCAAGATTCATATACAATATATAAATATCTTAGTCAAAAATATAAATTTTTATTAAAACAAGAAAATAATAAGAAAAATTTATCTTATTTACCTTTTCTTTCTTATTATATTACAATCTTTCTTTTAATTAGATTAAATCAATTATTTAAATTTCAAAATTTTTTTATCAAAATTAATAATGATATTTTAAATGAAATTAATAATATTGATAATGAATATTATAAAAGATTTAAGCAAATACCTTTTGAAAATTTATTAACAATAGATAAAATTGAAAATTCCTTAAGAATTTTTTATCAAGATTTGAAAACTAATTTTAATTATTTTTATGAATATGAAATAAATCAAAATATATTTCAAAGAATAATTGATATAATTTACACTCATATTTTTGGTTATTCTTCAATATTAAATTCATTTTTTGATGAACAAAAAAAATTAGGTTATAATGAAAAAGTTTTTGAAACTGGGAATTACTCAAATTATAATTCTGAAATTATAACTGAAGGAAATGAAAATATTTATCATAATTATATTAAGGAAGATTCAATTTCTATGAAATTTACTAATGAAAGTATGATTAAAGAAAATACGATTGAAAATATAACTAATGAACATTTAATTAAAATTCCTTTGAAAAATTCTTTAAAAATTTTAAATGAAAAAAGTTTAAGAGATGTTATTCAAATTGAAGAAGAAAATATAAAATTATAATATAAAGTGTAAAACAAATATTATCTAATTAAAAAAAAGAATGTAATTATTTGAATATATAATATAAATTTTGGAAAATGTTGTTTTATAAAATAACAAAACAATATTTATAAACATAAAAAATATATTATTTATTTATAAAAAAATAAGAAATAATAATTAATTTTAAATTATGAAAAAATCAAATGACTTTCAATCATTATAAAGAAGGAAAAATACCTTTAATAACAATCAATTTATTACATAAAATCAATGAAAAAAATGAATCAAATTACTCTTTTGAAGTCATGATATCAATAATTTAAATTATTAATATAATAATGATATATTAATAGTAATATTTTATTAATTATAATCAATAATAAAAATAATCATAATTATAATAATAAATATTTAAATTGACAAATAAATTTTTATGAGAAGTAAAGAAAAAAATTACAAAAATTATGAAAAAAATAATAACAAAGGAACAATAAATCAATAATTAATTTAAAAATAATTTTTGACTTTAAGATCAAAATTCAAAGAATCAAATTGAATGATGAAAAAGATATTATTGATTTTTTTACATTAAATTTAAAACATGAAACAAACAAAAAAAACAATTTTAATTATATTGAACAATAAAACAAAAAAAAAATGAAAAAATAATAGAATAAAAAAAGGAAAATGATAATTTAATGATAAAATAAATTCTTAATAATAATAATTTTTTTATTTTTTAATTTTTTTAAAAATAACTATTTTCTTTAATAAATATTATTTTTCATTTGAATATTACTTTTTTACTTTATTTAATTCCTCAAGCAATTTATCATATTTTTCTTTATTAAATGATTTTTCGTTTTTAATTTTGTTTATTACTATATCTGCATTTTTATTTCCTTTCTTTTTTTCTTCTAAACATAATCCCATTAATTCATTTTTTAATTTAATTGAATCTTCATTTTTTTCTTCATTTTTTTTTCTTTCTTCTTCTTTTTTAATCATTTCTTTCATTTTTTCTTCATGTTTCATAGAATATTTATCTTTAAAATTAACTTGAACATCTTTATTATTTTTTAAATTAATAGCTTTAACATTAAGAATTGAATTAACATCCATTTCAAAAGTAACTTTAAACTTCATTTCTCCAGCTTTTCCTTTTTCAATATTATCAATAGAATATTCTTTTAAAAAAACATTATCTTTCACATTTTCATTCTCTCCTTGATAAATTTTAAAATGAATACTAGTTTGATTATCTTTTGTAGTACTAAATTCTTTATGTTTAGAAATAGGAATAGATAAATTATGTTTTAATATAATTTCAAATTTTCCATTATTTTCAATTCCAATTGATTGTCCTACAATATCTAATAATATTAAAGATTCATCTTTAATATTACCTTTAAGAACATTAGCTAAATAGGTTGCACCTATTGCAACAGCTTCATCTGGATGAATAGCAATATTTTTAATAAGTTTTTCTCTATTAAAAAATTGTTTTACTTTTTCTTGTATTTTTGGTATTCTTGTTGATCCTCCTACTAAAACAATATCATCAATATCTTCTTTTTTTAATTTTGATTTTTCTAATGCTTTTTTAACACAAGATATACATTTTGTAAAAAGAGAATCACATAAATCATTAAATTTTGCTCTATTAATATTAATTTCAAAATCTTCACCTTCAGCTAAACCTTCAAGCTCAATATCAGTTTCTTCCATATCAGATAAATCTTGTTTAGCTTTTTCACAAGCAATTTTAAGTCTCATTTTTGCTCTATCATTATTAGAAACATCAATACCTTTTTCTTCTTGAAATTCATTAATACAATATTGAACTAATTTATTATCAAAATCTTCTCCTCCTAAATGAGTATCTCCATCAATAGCTTTAATAATAATAATACCTTCATTAGAAATATTAAGAATAGAAACATCAAAAGTTCCTCCTCCTAAATCGAATATAAGAACATTTTTATCTTGAAGAGTATTATTTTTTTGTAATCCAAAAGCAACAGCAGCAGAAGTTGGTTCATTAATAATTCTTAAAACATTTAATCCTGCAGCTACTGCTGCATCTCTTGTTGCTTGTCTTTGTCTTTCATTAAAATATGCTGGAACTGTTATTACTGCATCTTTTATTTCTTCATTTGTATAGTTTTCTGACATTTTTTTCATTTTTGAAAGAATTGCTTGAGAAATTTCTTCTGGGTAATATTCTTTTTTATTTTCTGATATTATTATTTTCACTCCTTCTGTTTCATTATTTTTTTCTATATCATAAGTTAAATATTTTTTATCGCGTTGAACTTCTTTCTCTTCATATTTTCTTCCTATTAATCTTTTCGAATCATATATCGTTTTTTTTATATTTTTAAATGCTGAATCTTTTGCTTGTTGACCTACTGCCACTGTCTTATCAATAAAAGATACAATTGAAGGGGTTATTCTTTTCCCTAATTCATTTGGGATTATATCTGCTTGGTCATTCATCCATACTCCTACACAGGAATATGTCGTTCCTAAATCTATACCTATAGCTTTACTCATTTTTTTTCTTATTTTTTATTTCTTTAGATTTATTTATAATGAAATTTATTTTAAAAAATATGAAATATTTGCTTTATTAATTTATAATACAGAAATAATAAATATTTAAACAAATCAAATTAGAAATTTTTGATTTAAAGCATGAAAATAAATTAATTTATTCTTTAATTAATATAATTAATAAGGATTAAAAGAAATATTATTTAATTAATGTGATTTTCAGAATATAGTTTTTAATTCTAAATCCTTAATCTAGTTCTTTTTCTAATAATTTATGTTCTTTTTTTTCATTTTCTATTGATAAATTATAACAAAGTAAACTATTTAAAATTTCTGAAATAATAAAACTGAATAATATAAAATTATATAAATTTTTATGAATATATTCGAATGAATAATAAAAAAATAATAAATAATACACTGTGAATATCATTAAAAAAAGAAAAAATAATTTATTATAAATATATTCATATCTATTTTTCTTTTTGTTTTTATAAAAATAAAATTTAAAAATAAATCCAAGTAAAATTATTGCTATTATATGAATACAATATCCAACTTTAGTCATAAAAAAATTAGTTCCTGATAAATAATAAATAAAAAACATTTGATTAATTATTATAATTCCATAATAAAAAATATTATAATTTTTTGAATTTCTTTTTATTTTTTTATTTAAATATTCTTCCATAATAAAAAAAATAAAATAAATATGATTTAAATTAAATGAAAATAAAAATAATAATTTTAACTAAAAAAAATTTTCAACTAAAAAAAATGTTAAATAACAGAATTTCACTTAAAGAAAATGAATTAAATGACTCTCAAAAAATAATAAATAAATTACATAAAGAAAATAAAAATAATAAAACTCCAATATATAATAATAAAATAGAATTATTAGATGAAAAAAAGTCAAAAATAAAAATAGAAGTACCACAAATAGAAAGTAAAAAATTAAATTGTACTTTTGGTAAAAAAACAATAAATAAAATAAATAATTTAAATAATTCAAAAGAAAATTGTAATGAAGATTATTTAAAATATAATTTACATAAAAATTTAGATTCAAAGCCTTCTTCTTATTCAAAAATTTTACATGAATATCTTCCTGAAAAATATAAAAATAATGAAAAATATAAATTAAACTTATTTAAATATTTAAGAAAACCTTCAATTTCAAATAATAAAAGTTTATCATGTAAAAATGCTTTATATAAGGAATATTTAGAGAAATTTGATGGAAATATAACCAAAAATAATATTAATGAATATTATATAATAAAAAAAAAAAATAAAATATTTTCATGTTCAAAATATTATAAAAGTGAACATTCATTTTATGATAAAAAAGGAAATGAAAATTTTTTTTATTTTTATTGTGATAATGATATTGGATTTTTTCCTAAATGGCAAAAGCCTTTACATATTACTTCAATGGATGATGATGTTGAATCTGATGATCAACAAATTAAATATGCTAAGAAACATTGTAGGAAAGAATTAATTTCTGCTATTCAATTATTTAGTAGAAATAAAAATTATTCTAGGAATTATAAATTATTTCATAGTAATTATTATGAAAAATATAATATTTCAAATATTTAATTTTTTTAGAATTTGTTTATTTTTTTTTCACAAATTCAATTTTTTTTTATTTTTTTTGTGAATGCTTTTTATTTGATGAATATTTTAATTATAATAATTAATTTATATTTTATATAGAAAAAAATATATATTTTGAAAATATGAGTTTCTCTGTTGATTTATGGAATTCATATGACTTTGTAGAAAATAACTTAATGCTTCATTACCGTGGTTTAAAAGACTTTATATATTTACTAACAGAAAAATATAAATATGAAAAAACTTTAAGCGAAGGTTTAAAAAAAATATATTCCTCAAATTTTGCAGTAACAACATATCCATCTCTTTTAGAAGGAATAATAGCTTTTAAATCAGATATGTTAAATCAAAATAATTATTTGGATGAATTTACTTCAGGATTAAAAGAAGAAATAATAAATCCTTTAAATAAATTTTCAGAGAATATTTTATTTAAAATGAATAAAAATTTAAATGAATTAAAAATGATAGAAAAAGTATATAATAATTCAGTGAATAAATTAGAATTTTCAAAAAGAAAATTTCATGAAAATGCAAAAGAAGCGGAAAATTTTAAATTACAAGCAGAATTTTCAAAAAATTCAGAAAATGGAAAAAGAGATGAAATAAGAGCTCAAAATTGTTTAAAAATTGCAAAAGATAGTGAAAATTCATATATTCAAAGTATTAATGAAACAAATTTAATTCAAGAAGAATTTATTGAAACTAAAAAAAAATGTTTAAATGAAATTCAAGATTTAGAAGAAGAATTAGGAAATTATATTAAAGATAGTTTAAGAAAATATTTAATTTTCCAAGTTGCTTATTTAAGAAATATGCAATATGATGTTGAGAAAAAAGCAAAATTAATGGAAGATATAAATATTAAAAAAGATATATTTTCATTTATAAATAATAATTCGACTAATGATATTCCTCCTTATAAATATGAATTTGTTCCTTATATTTCTGAATATGATTTAAAAAAAACTTCAACTAATGATTCTGTTATTTCTTCAGTTAGAACTTTTATTTCAAATGTTTTTTATAATGAAATTCCAGAAGAAAATAAATTTATAAATGATAAAATACAAAATGAAATTGAATTAATTGTAAATAGTATTTTTGAAGGGAAAAAAATACCAAAAGAATTACAAGGAACTTTAGGAAGATATGTTAGAAATAAGAGAACAAGGAAATTATTATTAAAACAAATTAATAAAATTAGAATTAAAGGATTATATACTTTAAATGAATTATCTTTTAATTCTATTGGTGAAATATTAATTAATTGTTTAAATTCACTTCAAATGGATTTTGACAATTTTGATTTTGAAAGTTTAAAATTAGTTATTAATTTATCTACAAGTTTATTTAAAACTGCTTCTGAACCTAATAAACCAAGAATTTTTTTACAAAATTTTTTAAGGGAACACACTATTTTTAACAAAGTCGATTTTTGGATAAAATTAATTAAATATGGAATAATTGAAGAAATGCATAATCAAAAAAATTATAATATTTATTCTAATGAAACTTATGAACAAAAGGATGAAAGAATTAAAAGTATTGCTAAATCACAAATTAATTCTTCTATTTATGATATGATTTCTTTCAATGTTAAAGTTAATATTATTTATGAAGTTATTCAATATTTTTTCGATTATTATGATTTAAGTGAAAATATTAGAAATGATTTAGAAAAAATTGTTAAAGATTATAATGTTAAAAGAGAAAATGAAGAAAAAGAAGAAGAAGAAAAAAAAAAGGAAAAAAAAGAAAAAGATAATGATGAAAATATTAATATTAGTGAAAATAAAGATAATATAAAAGAAAATGAAAATGAAAGAAATAAAGTGTAGTTTTAAATAATTAAAATATTATAAAATATTTAATTTTGAGTTTTACTTATGTTTTATTATAAAAAATAAAAAAATATTTATATTTTTAAATAGGAAATAAATTATTCTAATTTACATAACATCTTCACTAAATAAAGTAATTGAATCATCTTTAGAATTTTTTTCATTAAAATTTGATTTAAATAATTAAGATTCATTAATTAATTATATTATAGCTATTAAATAGGATTTTTAAATTAAACTTTATTGTTTTCACTTAATGATTTAGGAAATAAAATTAAGAATAATTAGTAAAATTTTTTTTATTTTAATACTTTAATTAAATTAATCTAAGTTTATTTAAATATATAATAGTATATTTATTAAATTTCTTTTTATTTATTTTCACTAAATTTATAATAATTTTTTGTAAATTGATAAATATTATTTTTTTTACTTTTTTATTTATACATTTTTTCACATTTTAAAATTTATTTTTATTCAATTTCTTTTGATTCAATTCTTTCTGAATAATTTTGCCTTTTATTATTATTTTTCTTTATTTTATTTTGATTATACTTTAAAATTGATTCTAAGGAATTTTTTTTGTCATTAGAATTACTAAAATATTTATTATAAATTAAATTTGGTTGTTGATGATAAAATTTACCATCAGTAGAACTATCTCTTTTATTTTTTTTAATAAAGTTATTTTCTATTTTATTATCATTATCTTGATTATTAATATTATCAATTAATTCAAAATTAAAATTATTACTATTTGAATTATAATGTGTGCTTTTATCATATATACATTTATTTTCAGTTAAATTTGAATTTGTTTTTTCTTTTTTATTTTCAAAATTGAAAATATTATTTTCTGGATATTTTATAATTTGAATATCAAAATCATGATTTTTTTCATTAAATACATTTTTAATATTTTCATTTTCATTAAAATAAGTATTTTTAGTTTCTAATTTTGAAAAATTATTTTTTGATTTTTTATCAATATCAATATTATACTCGTCTTCATATTTACTAAATTTACAAAAATAACATTTCATTTAATTTAAATTAATTAAATATTCTAAAAAATAAAAAATTAAAACATAAAAAATAAAATATTTTTAAATAATTAAGATGTTTATATTCAAAATAAAAAAAAAATTCAAATAATTTTTAAATATTAATTACTAATATAAATAATAAGATATAATTTAAGTGAAATTAAAAATTGTTTTAATGAAGAAAAAAGATAAACAGTTAAATATTAGAAAGTAAAATAAGTTCTTTATTTAATATTTTTGAATTAATGTCTCCTTAAATTTTTTTATATTTTATAATTTCATAATTTGGGATTATTTATATTATTTTTTTATATTTTTTGGACTTTTTTTGTTTTAATAAAAATATTTCTTATTATATTATTTAAATTTATGAATTTCAAAAATTATACAAGAATCAATTAATATTATAAAAAAATATTAAATACAGTTATAATTATCCATTTATAATTATTTGAATAAAATATAACAAAATTTCTTTGTTAATAATTAAAAAAATCCAAAAAACCATTTACTATGAAAAAAAATAAAAAACAAACTCAAAAAAATCCTTTTTCATTCCTTATAAAAAGTGAAAAACCAACTTCAAATAATAAAAAAGAAGCAAAAAACTAATTTTAAACTTCTGGAAAGAAGATAAGAAATTTCTAGAAATCCAAACAACAAAAAATATATAAATGAACAATTATAATCTAAAAAATATCAAATAAAAAAATGACAGAAATCCAAAAAGTTCAAAATGAAAATATAGAATCATATAAAAACACAGAAGAATATAAAAAATATATGGATTCAAATACAATATATTTAAATTATATAAAAAAACTTCTTGAAAATCCAAATAAGATAGCAATATTTGATGAAGAAAAATCATTAACTCGTTTAACATTAAATAACTTAATAAATACAATATCTAATAAAATACCAAAAAATACAAAAAGAGTAGGAATAATAATGGATCATAATATAGAAATGATAGCATCAATATTAGCAGTATTAAAAATAGGAGGAGCATATATTCCAATAGAACCTTTTTTTCCAAAAAATAGAATAGAATTTGTATTAAAAGATGGCAATGCAACTTGTATAATTACAAATAAGAAATATAGTAATAAAATGCCAGATTTAGAAATAATATATATTGAAAGAGATATTGAAATTGAAAATAATTGTAATATTGATTGTTATGCTAATCCAGAAGATATTGCTTATATTTTATATACTTCTGGCTCAACTGGAATGCCAAAAGGAGTTGCTGTTACTAATAAAAATGTTTGCCATTATGCTAGAGGATTCATTAATGAATTCAGTCCTAATGATAATGATATTATGATGCAATATTCTGTTTGTTCTTTTGATATTTTTGTTGAAGAAGTCTTTTGTTCTTTAATTTCTGGAATGACTTTAGCTATTCCTAATGAAGAAAGTAAGAAAAATATAATAAATTTAATGGATTTTTCAAATAAGAATAAAATAACAATATTAAGTGGATTTCCTTATTTACTTCAAGAAATAAATGAAATAGAAACTATTCCAGAATCATTTAGATTAATGATAAGTGGAGGAGATGTCCTTCGTTATTCTTATGTAGATAAATTAATAAAGAAAGTAACAATATATAATACATATGGGCCAACAGAAACAACAGTCTGTTGTTCTTATTATAATTGTACGAATGAATTGCCTTTAAAAGATGGAACTTTCCCAATTGGAAAACCAATATTAGATACAGATATATTAATATTAGATGATGATTTAAATCCTGTTGAAGAAGGAAAAAAAGGAGAAATATGTATTTTAGGAAATGGAGTTACTTTAGGTTATATTGGAAATAGGAAAAAAGAAAATGAATCTTTTATAATATATAAAGATGGAAGAAGATTATATAAAAGTGGTGATTTAGGTTATTATTTAAAAGATGGAAATATTGCTTTTCTTAATAGGAAAGATATGCAAGTTATGATTTATGGAAAAAGAGTTGAACCTATTGAAATTGAAACTGTTATTAATAAAAATCCTAATATTAAACAATCTAAAGTTGTTAGTTATCAAGATTTAAATGGAATGTTTTATTTAGTCGCTTATGTTGTTTGGGAAAGTAAAGAAAAATTCAATGAATTATATGATACTATTATCGGGTTTCTACCTGATTATATGGTTCCTGAAATTTTCGTCACTTTAAAAAAAATGCCCATCAATAATAATGGAAAAATTGATGTTAAGGAATTGCCTATGGTTAGAAAAAAAATAGATTGTAAAAAGTAAAGGTATTTTTTTTCCTCTCTATTTTTTTTTTAATATTTGTTTTTAATATTTAAAATTAGTTCTTTTTATTCTTAGATAATTATTATTATAATAAAATTTTTTTAATTGGCTTTTTTGTATAAAAACAGAAGTTCTCATTGGTGAATGACTTAATGAAATCAAATAAGAAGAAATATTAATAACTGACAATTTTATCAAGTAAAAGAAATAAAGAAGCTTTAAAATAATGTTATGTTCAATCATCTTTTTCAAATATAAAAGAAAAAAATATAAATATAAATATAAATGAAAAATAATTTATTTTTTTATTAAAAGGATTTGTGAGTTTTTAATAAATTATTTTATTTTATATTTAACTAATAAATATGTATTAATCTTATAAAAGAAATAATAGTCAATAAACAGTAATAAAATATCCTAAAAATAAATCAAAAAATCTAAAAAATTAAAATAACAAAATCTTTTTTAAATACATCCTTTACAATAAAATACAAAAAAAAAAATTAAAAAAAAATATATATTAAAAAGAAAATGGTAATCCTAGTAACAGGTGGAGCAGGATATATAGGAAGTCATACATGTGTAGAATTACTTTCCAAAAATGAGGAATTAGTAATAGTAGACAACTTTTCAAACAGTAAACCAGAAGTATTAGAAAAAATTAAAGAAATAACAAAAAAAGATTTCAAATTTTATGAAGTGGATCTCTTAGATAAACCTTCATTAGAAAAAGTATTCCAAGAAAATGATATAAAAGAAGTAATTCATTTTGCTGGTTTAAAAGCAGTAGGAGAATCAGTGCAAAAGCCATTGCAATATTATCACAATAATATAACAGGTACAATAACACTTCTCGAAGTAATGAATAAATTCAACTGCAAGAAGATTGTATTCTCCTCCTCAGCAACAGTATATGGACTCCCAAAGACCGTCCCCATTACGGAGGATTTCCCCTTATCGACAACAAACCCATATGGTTCTACAAAATTATTCATCGAACAGATACTGAAAGATTGTTGTGTCCCTGATAAAGACTTCTCAGTGATCTTGTTGAGGTACTTCAATCCCATTGGTGCTCACTCAAGTGGGCTTATAGGGGAGGACCCTAATGGCATTCCCAACAACCTCATGCCATTTATTGCTCGTGTGGCTGATGGTACTTACCCTGAGTTGAATGTGTTCGGTAATGACTATGAGACTCATGATGGTACTGGTGTACGAGACTACATCCATGTAGTGGACTTGAGTATCGGACATATTAAGGCAATTGAAAAAATTAGGAATATGAAAGGAGTGGAAATTTATAATTTAGGAACTGGGAAAGGTTTCTCTGTTTTAGATTTGGTTAATACTTTCGAAAAAGTTAATAATGTAAAAGTTAATTATAAAATTGTTGGAAGGAGAGCTGGAGATATTGCAGTTTGTTATGCTAATTGTGATAAAGCATTGAAGGAGTTAGGATGGAAATGTGAAAGAAATATTGAAGATATGTGTAGGGATACTTGGAATTTTATTTTGAAGAATAAGAAAAAAGAATAGAAATAATTGTTTTTTAAATTTAAAATTAAGGGTTATATTATATTTTTTGAGTTTAAAAAATTACAAATTTTTATCCTTTTTTTTTGAAGATTACAATTTATTCATGATATATAAAACTATTTTATAGGCTTTCAATTAGATCAATGAAATTTTAATTTATTTAGTTTTGATTTTTTGAAAGAGTTTATTATTCATTTGATTAATTTCAAGCTTTGACTTTATTGAATTATATAAAAAAATTTTAAATAACTTCTTTATTCTTCAAAAAAATATATAATAAAGTTAATTAATAATAAAAAAATTATAATTAATTTTCAAAAGATTTAAAGATAAATTGTTAACTATGCTTTTATTTTATTTTAATAAAAAAGTTATTCAATAAATTAAGAAAAATTTTTTTATAATTTAATAGTTACTACTTTTTTGTTTTACTTTATTTTTTTTATATTAAATCGAATGACCTTTATTTTCTTATTTCTTTTCTTTAATCTTACTAAAAAATTTGAATGTGAAAAATATAAAAATTGCTCTATGACTTATAATATTAAAGATTCATCTAATGATAATAATATTTCCA
>JAJJLU010004006.1:0-20859 GCA_023807065.1 Isotricha intestinalis
TTACCTGTTTGTGGTATTTGTGAAGTTCCAGAAGTTGAAATTGAACCAATGGAATTACTTAACTTTGGTAATGTTTACATTAGACAAGAAGTTTATCAAACTATTAAATTACATAATACATCAAATTTATTAAGTACACAATTTAAAGTAATGAAACAAGATGAACAAAGTAAAGGTTGGGGAGAATTAACTTGTGATCAACAAAGTGGTCAAATTGGTCCTGAACAAACAGTAACTTTAACAGTGAAATTAAAACCATTAAGATTACAACAAATAAGATTAAAATTAGAAATTGATTGTAAAACAAAAGCATATAATGCAAGAGAAAGAGATAATAATTATATAACTGCAATTAATGTTATAGCTACAAGTAAAGGACCTGATGTTGTTGTTATAAAAGAAGGAATGCCCATTCCAAGTTCAAAAGATGAAAAAGCAATTAAAGATTTACAAGCAATGGAAAATACAGTTGATTTTGGTATTGTAAGAACATTAAATGAAAAAGTTCAAACTATTAGATTAGCAAATACTTCTCCAATTGATGCCATATATACTGCATTTATGAAAACTCCAGGTAGTATTTTTTATGTGAAAAATCCAAAAGATAGAATTAGAGCAGGAGAAACTAAATTAGTAGAAATTTCTTGTAAACCTGATGAACAGCAGAAATTCATTGATACATTATATTTTAAAATTGAAGAAAGTGAAGGTTTTGAAGTTACTTTAAAAGCAACAGGTGATGGAACAACAATAGTTCCTGAATTTGATTTAAAAACAATAGATTTTGGAGTGATATTTACATGTACTGATATAGAAAAGAAAATTAAATTTGAAAATAGAGGAAGAAGTGATCAATATATATCATTTGTATCAAAGAAACCTAAAAAGAAACCAGTACCAGATGAGAAAAAAGATAATAAGAAAAAGAATGAAGAAGAAGAAGTTGAAGTTTTTAGGTTTTTCGAAGATTGTCCAAAAAGAACTTTACCTTCAAGAAAATATGGTACAATGACATTAATAGCAAATTCTCGAAAAGCTGGAGTTTTAACTGCAAATTATGGTGTTCATTGTTATAAAACAACAGATAATAATGGACCTGAAATATGGGATGTTACTTTAAGAGCTGAATTTATTGATCCTCAATTAGAATTTAATCCTCCTAAATTATTTTATACTTATAAAAATGATGAAGATCATGATAAAGATACAATTTATAAAATTGTAACTATTAAAAATGCTGCTTTACTTCCTGCTGATTTTTCCATTAAAACTGAACCTCCTTTTAGTATTTCTCAAGATAAATATTTAATAGAGCCTGGTAAAACTGAACAATTAAGAGTTGATTTTGATCCAAGTTCAAATAAAAAGAAAAAAAGAATTGAACAATTTGAAGGAAAATTAATATTTAAACATAATAATCATGAAAAAGTAGAAGAATTAAAAATGACAGTACAAATTAATTTCCCAAATATCAAAAATTTACCTAATGAATTATATTTCGGATGTTTATTAAATGATACATTTACAAAAAAGACAATAAAATTAGAAAGAGATACATCATGTGACTTAGATGTATTATATGAATGGGAATTAATAGAATTAGAAAATTCATATGAGAGTTTAAAAAGAGGAAGAGCAGTAACAAGGAAAATTCCATTAAATGAAGTTTTTAGTATAGTTCCAATGAATGGAAGATTAAAAAAAGGTGAATTAGAAACTGAAGAAGTAACAATAACTTTCACACCAGGACCAAATCAAAGATATACTGCAATTGCAAGATGTATTGTTGAAGGAGGACCTGAATATGATTTAAAATTAATTGGTGAAGCAAGTGAAATTAAATATAAATTACAAGTCAATGAAGATATTTATGATCCAAGTAAAAAAGAATTTGCTATTAAATTTGGAGAAATACCTTTTAATACTTCTTCTAAAGTTGATTTATATATTAAAAATGAAGGAGAAGTTCCTTTTGATTATAGAATTACTTATCATACTGATAAATTAAGATATCTTTCTTTAACTAATGCTATTGATAGTGTTAACAAAGGAGAAAGTAAGAAAATTACTATTGAAGTTATTCCTGGTGTTCCTGATAAAATGGATGATGAAATTGTTATTGAAATTGCTCATTTTGAACCACATCATATTAAAATAAAAGCAATTGGTTATTATCCTGGAATTATATTATCTCAACCTTTATTAAGATTAGAAGAAAATTTCAAAGAATTATTTGAATCAACAAAAGCAGAGTATGTGTCAAAAAGAAGAGCATTAGATGATTATTTCCCAAAAACAAAACAAAATATAAAAAAGAATGTTTTAACACTTCAAAGTTCATCTGAATTAAATAATACAAATATAACAGATGATTCAATATTTGAATTTGACGTGAATAGAAATCTCTTATGTGATAAAATAGTAGATAAAATGGCTCAAGGTGAAATTCAGCAAAATTTACCTCCTCAACCTACAAGTCAATTATCTTCAGTATTTCAGCCAGTAAAAAAACAAGAAAAACAACCAAATGTAAATAGTGCTGCATATAGAGAAAATCAATTAAGTTCATATATGAAAGAATTAGTAATAGCGGAATATAATGTATCATATGGTAATGTTGTTGCTAATCATAAAGCAAGTATTACTTTTACAGTATCTAATTTAAATAAAGGTCAAATTATGTTTACTATTGATAAAAAAGATATGGCTGCTAAAGGTTATACTGTTAATAATGGAACTGCTAATGATAAATGCTATGTCGATGAAGGTAAAAGTGTTAATATTACTGTGACACATAATACTAGTAGTTCTAATGCTAATATTGATGTTAATAATGTAATGAAATTAGTTATGAGTAATGGAGAAGTTTATTTAATTCATTTACATTCATTTGTTGCAATTCCTAATTTAAGTTTAAGTACTAATTTAATTGATATGGAAAGAGTTTATTTAGGCAGGAAAAAAATTATGAGATTTAGAATTGAAAACATTAGTAGAGTTGATTGTTCTTGGAATGTTGTGACTAAAGGAGTTTCTGGGAAGAAAGAGAATAAAGAAGAGAAAAAAGAAGATCAATCTGTATTTGATATTTATCCTAAAGAAGGTAAATTAGCTCCCGGAAAAAAATTAACATTAACAACTACATTTGTTCCAATAAGAAGAAAGAAATATCAAGGTAAATTTGTTTTCCATATTGTTGATAATGCTAAAAATATTGAATGTCAAATTAGAGGTAATGCAGAAATATTAGAATTAGTAATTAATCCAGATACTGTTAATATAGGACCAATATTACCATATTATAAATATGGTTTAGCCCAAATTGAAATAAAAAATCCAAATGATTCCCAAATTGAAGTATATTCATCTGATTTTGATAAAAAATATATCGAAGAAGAAAAAATACTTAAATATTATAAAGCATTTACAAAAAATCCAGAAGATAAAATAGATATAAAAATAAGACAAGCAGGTGAACAAATGTGGAGTAAATTTAATGATTTTAATAATAAATTAAATGAAAAAATAGAAGAATTTAAAAAATTCACAGAAGAATATTTAACATCTCAAAATGAAACATTTGATAAATTATTTACAAATGAATACAGAGAACATTTATCATTATTAATTCCAGGTGATGATGATGAAGGAGAAATACATTTTCCACATGGAGTAAAAAGAGGAGATAAAGTAAATATAGTATTAATAGGTCCTTCTCAAAGTGGAAAAACCTCAATATTAAAAGAACAAGTAAAAAAACAATTTAGAGGAGTAGTATCAATAAAGGATTTACTACAATGGAACATTGACAATGGTCATCCTGAAATGACTGAAAAAATAGCAACTTCTCAAGAAGAAAAGAAAAAAGAATATGAAGAAGCAAAAGTAGCATATGATAAATTAGCAAAACAAGCAAAAGGAAATAAAAAAATAACATTACCAGAACCTCCAAGTGAAAGTATGTATAAAAATGTAACTAAAGAAATTTTTGCAGAATTATTATCAAATAGAATATCTCAACCAGATTGTAATTGTGGATGTGTATTTGATGATTTAGAATCTGAAATATTAGATAGTCCTGAAACAGTATTAGAATATTTAGATGAATATTTTGTGAAAGAAAATTTGATTTTAGCATATTTTGATTTTCCAAAAGATAAAGATGGATTAGATGTATGTCATTATATTGATTGGGGACAATATATTGATGAATTAAATCCAGAGAAAAGAAGAGCATCAATAAGAAAAAAAACAGTTCAAACTGTAAAAGTTCCTCCAAAGAAACCAGCTGCTTCAACAAGTCCTGATAGAACTCCTGGAGGAACAACAAATGCTAAAACAGATAAAAAGAATGTTAAAGGAAAAGGAAAAAATGAAGTTGTTGAAGAAGCAAAACCAGAAATTAATCCTGAAGTTGTGGAAACATTTAATAAAATGTTTGAAGAATTTATTAAGGAACATATACCTGTTTTTACTATTGCCAATCAAGAACCTAAAGAGTTAACTCCTGAAGAGAAAGAAGCTTATGCCCAATATGTCGAAAGAATGACTAAGAAAATGGAAGAGTTATTAGATAGGAGAATTAACCCTCCAAAAGATGAACCTGAGGAAGAAGAAGAAGAAGAAAAGAAAGATGGGAAGAAAGATGATAAGAAGAAGAAAGAAGAAGAGAAAAAGAAGAAAGAAGAAGAAGAAAAGAAAAAGAAAGAAGAAGAAGAGAAAAAGAAGAAAGAAGAAGAAGAAAAGAAAAAGAAAGAAGAAGAAGAAAAGAAAAAGAAAGAAGAAGAAGAAAAGAAAAAAGAAGAAGGTGAAGAAGGAGAAGAGAAGAAAGAAGGAGAAGAAGGTGAAGAGAAAAAGGAAGGAGAAGAAGAAAAGAAAGAAGGTGAAGAAGAGAAAAAAGAAGAAGAAGAAGAAGAAGAAGATGATGGAATATTTAAAATGGAAAGAAAATGTGTTCCTATAATGTTTGAAAATTGTATTCCTCAATTATTATTAAGTTACTATAAAGTAATTCCAGAACCAATTCTCCCTGATCCAGAAGATTTACCAATTCCTCCAAATGAAGAAGTTCAAATTATAAAAAAACCAAATGAAAGAACTCCACATGAAATGTTAGAAAACTTTTTCTTAAAAGGAATAGATGAAAAATATAAAGATTTACCTTTTGAAGAATTAATAGAGAAAGTGAAAGAAGAAGATAAAAAAGCAGAAGAAAATAGAAAAAATAAAGAAGCAGAAAATAAAGATCCAAAAAAGAAAAAAGCACCTCCTAAAAAAGATGCAAAAGGAGGAGAAGAAGAATATGAGCCAGAAATAATATTAACTGATCAAGTAAGATGGGTAATTCCACCTAATGAATCAGTAAAAGCAATAGTAGGATTTTTTGCTAAAGAAGTATGTAATAAATCACAAGAATTTTTATTTGAAGTTTTATCATATCCACCAATTGAATATAAAATACAAATTAATGGTCAAAGTGATTATCCTTCAATGACTACAATAACACCAAGACCAAAAGCAGGATCAATAAATTTAAGAGGACTTAATAAAAAATTCGAAGATGATTTCGGTTATATTTTAATAACAAGTGATCAAAATAGAGAAATAGAAAAATATAAAGCCACAAATTGTAGAACTATTAGATTCACAAATAATGGTAAATTTGATTTAACTGTTGATTTTGATTTCTTAAGTTCTATGAATTTCGATGGTCTAGGTTTTAAATTACCTTTCCCACCAGGTCAAACCCTTTTATTTTTATTTTTATTTTTCATTTTCATTAATTAATTCTTAATTTTCATGATTATATTTAATATTCATTTAATTTATTTCACAATTCATTTTATTAAATTTCATTAATATCATATGAAAAAAGTCTTTCATTAATTAAGTATATTTAATAATTGAATTTCCAATTGAGTGGTGTTGTCACAACAATTTAAAATTTTAATTTCTCTTTTTATGATTTTCAATTGTTAATTCTTTAGTTTTACAAAAATTTATCACAATTTTAGGTTAGAAAATCTTCAAATAATTATTTTTATTAACTATTATTATTTTAGTTTTTTGGATTTTTTAATTTGTTTAACTAAATATGATATATTTATATCAAGCATTTTCTATTTGTTTTTTTATATTTTCATCAGTTTCTTTTTTTTTTTAAAGCATCAGTAGTTTCTATTTAAAAAAATATATGTTCTTAAATTTGAAAAATTAAATTACCAATATATATTCTATTTAAGTAAATCTTAGATCATTCATATCTTTTTGGATATTTTTAATTTTAATTTTATTAATATAAATATTTCTTTTATTTTTATTTTAAAAATAGGAAATTCTAATTTTATTTCTATTTTTCTTTTTAAATCTACAAATAAATCAATGAATTTTGTTTGACTTTTTTTCCATTAAATTAAATTTATAATTTATTTTTATATTTATTTCTTTTATTATTGAAGTAAAATCTATTTTTTATCATTAAACTATTTCATTATTGTCCCTATATCATTTTCCTTTTTCTTATATTTGATTTATAAAAATATAATTTTTATCTTTCTTTATTTTATTCTCTATTTTTTTTCTTCATTGTTTGATATTTTTATTAAACACTTCACTATCATTTCATTAAAAAAATATGTATTAATATTATTTATTTTTTTAATTATTTATATTTGTAAAAATCTTTTAAATTAATTATAAAAAATCAATGATATATTTATATTTATTATTCATTTAGTATTCTTTTTAAAGAAATAATTGTAAATTATAAAAAAAAATTAAAATAAATATTTTTTTTTAAAATTTGTAAAAATTATTTCTTCTTTAAATAATTAAATTTATATGAAAAAAGAAAATCTATCTGATATAGAAAAATTGAAAATTAAAATTAAACCAAATTGGAAAAAATTAGAAAAAATTATAAAGAATATCAAAAATGCAGAGAATGCTGAATATCAGTATAATGGATTAAAAGCATTCATTAAATGCAGAAATGATATATTTATCAAATTTGAAGTAGAAAATGAAGAACCTGAAATGATAATAGTTTCAAAATTTTCAAGAATAATAAGTTTTTACACTGAAAAAAATAATAATCCATATGAAGAAATAATTTTCAATTCATCTGATATTATGTATTATATAAATAAATATGAAATGACTCATGCAATTTATAAAGATGAAGATATGAATGAAAATATTGCAATAAAAAGTGAAGATTGTGAGAAAATTTTAGAAAATACAAAGATAACAAAAATTATTGATGATCAATTAATAAAAGAAATATCAAAAGTACAGTTTAATAAATATCAATCAGATTTTTTTGATAACTTGTTTTTGGCTAATAGTGTATATATAAATATTCCAGAGTCAGACATCTCAACATCAATTGCCCAAAATAATATATTATATAGTGATGAAAAGAGAAATTTAACAAAAAATATAAATATATTCATGATATCAAGTAGAAAAAAAATATTTTTAATTGCAGGACCTGAAAAAATTGGGAAAACAAATATTATTTTATCATCTTTACAAGGAAAAAGTGTTTTATATTTTAATTTTAAAGTATTATTAGATTCAAAATCCAATAATAAAAAAAAAAAAATAATATTAAGAGAATGTATGCATCTTTTTAAAAAATATAATGAATTCAAAGAATTTACAAATGAAGCCTTTAAAATTAAAGGATATAAAGATATATTAACAATAATTAAAGAATTCAATATTCTTATTTCAAAATATACAATACCTCAAGATAAAGATATGATAGAATCAAAATTTTATTTGCAAAACCCAGTAATTGTTTTAGATGATTATGATGATATTAATATGAAAGATAATATAATAGATGAAACTTTTATCAATCAATTATGCAAGGATTCAAAGAATAAAGTAAAATATATAATTTGTGGAAATGGGAAATTTATAAATGAAATATTGTATAAATATCTAATTGAAGGAATTTGTGATTATGAATATCAAATAAATTATTTTAATGATTTTGATTTTAAAATAAACAATAAAAAAGTTAATAATCTTTTACTTGAAGTTTCTAAAAAAAATTGGGAAGAAAATTTTAACAAGAATATTGAAAAAATATATAGCAAAGAAACAATTGTTCAAAATCTAATTATGCTAAATGAATTAATAAAAATTAAATATCAATTTAAATATAAGGATAGATTATTAGAAATTATTCCTCGTCAATATTTAAATATTATTCATAATAAAGATTTAAAATTTATAACTTTTGAATATCAATTTCCTGAAATGATAAATAATTTTCAAACTCAAATTAAACTTCATTTATTAGAAAATTATACTATTAATAAGAATTATATAAATAATAATTGGATTTATGGTCATGTAATTGAAGAATTAATAATTGGATTATTTGAAGTAAATAAATTAATCAATGATTTAGAATTTCCTAAAGAAAATATAATAGAAGTTGATTCAATGTTTAACATCCAAAAAGAAGAAAAAATAAAAAATATATTAGATGATTATCCTATTCTTATTAAACAAAGAAAACAAGGACAAGATTATGATTTTGGAATTGTTTTAAGAAAAAATGATTTAAATTATGGGATTTTAATTCAAGTTGGTTTAAATAAAGAAAAAAGTGAAATTAATAATATATATATAAATTCTTTTTTAAGATATTATATATTAAAAGATGGAATTTCAAATGTCATAGGAAGAGATATAAATTATTTAAGTTTATTATTTTTCTTTGAACATGAAATACAAAATGATTTATTATCTAAAGTAAAAGAAAAACAAAAACAAAATAAAGTAAAATTTAAATTGAAAAAAAGAAGTTATAAATATATTGAAAATTACGATGAAATTGAAAAATTAAATTGTAAAATAGGAATAAATGCATGTAAAATATTCAATATTCCATATTTTACTTTTTCTCATAAAGATAAAAAATTATATAATGAAGGGAATTCTATTTCAGATATAGAAACTTTTAAAAAATTATTTTGGCCAATTAGGAATGAGAATTTAACAGATGAAATTATTCAAGATAAATCTAATGTTTTATTTAAAGATATTTTTACGGAGAAGGAAATTACACAATTAAAAAATTTTTCTGATTTTAAAAACTGTAAAGACTTCATAATTAGAAATGAAATTAAATATTCATTTAAAAATTGTAAATATTTTCCTTTAATGATTCCCATTTTAAATATTAATGAAGAAAGTAAAATTCTTATATATAATATTAATAAAACAGAAATTAAATATATTAAAATTGATAATGACAAAATTTATAGATTAGATGAAAAAAAAATAAAAAATTTAAAGTTTAAAAAATCTTATTTAATAGAATTAGTTTATAAAAAAGAAGAAGATTTTATAATTAATGAAACCAATATTATAAAAGAAAAAATAGGTAAAATGAAAATTAATGAAGAATATGATGAAAAAGAAAAAAAAATAGGTAAAACCAAAACTAAAAGTAAAAGCAGAGAAAAAAGTAAAAATAAAAGTCGAAATAAAAGTAAAAAAAAATAAAGGAAGAATATAATAAATAAATATTAGTTTAATTTTTTCTTAAAATTATTTGGAACAAACAATAAATAAACAAGGGAAAATATTTTATAAAAAAATTAATATTATCATGGAATTGGGCCCAATCCCCATTTTGCCATCTATAATTTTTTATAAAATGAATTAATAATAAATATAAAAATATAAACCTACAATCATTAATATTAGTTATAATAATATTGATAAAATTATATTTTTGAATATTTTCATTTTTAATCATATAATTAAAAAATATATCTTTTCCATCATCTTTTTCACATATTAAATTATAAACTTCTTTAAAAAGTCACTGATGATATTTTTTTTTTCTTTAATATTTTTGATAGTTTTTTTTTTCCTCAAATATTTCCGATATTTTTGATATTTTAGATATACTTTCCAAATAATAAAAATTTTCAAATTCAAAATCCTCCAAAATTCCTTTCAATACTTTTCAATTTTTTCTAAAATTGATGCAATATTTTCTCCTTCGTTATTTTCATTTAAATCATTTGCTATTCCTTTTATTAAATAATAAAAATCTCTATTTCCATGAAAGTCTATTTTAATTTTTCTTTCTGTTTTATATAATTTTTCATATTCCTCTTCTTTTTCTATATCTTCAAATTGTAGTTGTTTCCAAGAGACTTTAATTTTTTTTGAAATCAAAAAATCATTTAATTGTTTTTTTATTTTTTTAAAAGTTTCAAATTCATTGATATCTTTTTCCTCAATTCCTTTTAATATATCATTTAAATCAGGATTTGATTTATTATCTTTTATTATTTTTTGATATTCTTTTAATTCATATTGTTTATACACTGTAATTTTTTTTAATTCTTTTAATATTTCTTTATATGTAAAATATACTTTAGGTAATAAAAAATTAAATACTTTATTATCCTTATTATTTTCGTTGATGCTTTTAGATATACAAATTGAAGTTTCTTTTAAATCATCAATATTATCATCTAAATCTGGAACAGATAAACACATAGCCCTATTAATTTTAGCCGCATCTAAAGTCCAATTGCTAATTCCAATAAAACTAATACCTTCATTACTTCCATCATATTCTAATTTACTATGTAAAACCTTTAATGGATTATATTTAGATCTTTCAGCTAATCCCAATTCGTCAAATAATATCATAGATATTGGTAAATCTTCTTTTTTTTCTCCTTTTTCTAATAAAGATTTTAATTTTCCTTCTGCAATTTGAAAGATATTTTCTACATCTTCTGGAATAGTTGAATTAGAACCCTGGAAATAACTTTGTATAATTGATGGATACAATTGAAAAAAATTAGATTTTGAATATTTTCCTCTCATTGATTTATATATTAATTGAGAACTTAGACTTTTTCCACTTCCAGGTTTCCCTATAATTATTAAGGCTATATTTGTTATTAATGATATAAATAATAAAAATATATTTTCTCTTAAAGATTTATTGTTTCCAATTCCTTTTTCTAATTCTATCTCCTTTAATAAAAAATTCTGCTCTGATTCAAGAATATCAATGAAATTATTTTTTTTTATTTCTTCAGTTCCTTCATCAACATTTGCATCCTTACTCTTTGCATCTTCAGACTCTTTTTGATAATTCATCAATTCTTTAAAGTATGTATTTAATTCACTTTCAAAATTGCTTCTTGTTTTTTTATCAACCAATCTAATATAATAACATATATAAATAGAAAGAATAATAGAATTTATTTTATCCAATTTTCCATTCCTTTTGATATCATTATTTTTATCCAATTTTTCATTCCTTTTGATATTATTTTTTTTAGCATAATATTTCATAAAAAAATTACAACATTTTGTAAATCTTGCCATTTCTCTTAATGACACTATTGAAGGATCAAAAGTTTTTCTTAAATATTCATGGCATTTACTAATAGCCTTTTCAGTTTTTTCTTTCAATTTTTCTTCTTCTTTAACAAAAAGTTTGGAAATGATACTTGAAATATATTTCCTTTCATCTTCAGGTTCTAAAGAACCAAAATTAAATACATAATACATTAATGAATGAGGTAAAATATTTACTAAGTAAATTAATTCATTTTCATCATTTGGATAACTTAATCCACATTTTAATTTATTTTTAACTTTTTTTCTATAAGGGTTACATGCTCCTATTAATCTTATATTTTCTTCTAAATTTAATCCATTAAATGAACGTTTTATGAAAATTTCAGTAATAAGACAAAGGGAATCACATGTATTTAGTTCATCAAAAAATACCCATAATTCTTTATTTTTTTTTGATTCATTTTTGGCTTTTTCATTTATTTTCTTCATTCTTTCAATTAAAATTTTATCTGTATAACTTGGATTTATATTTAAAATTTCTAATTTTTCTTCTCCGTTATTTAATAATTGATTCAATTTCTTTATTAATGCTGTTTTACCACATCCTGTTTCACCCATTAAGATAACTGGTATATTTGCAATTATTCTATATAAAATTAAAACCATTTTTTTAAAATTATCTTGGGTTATTACATATTCATCTTTATTTATTATTTCCAGTAATGATTCTATAGGATTTTCAAGATTTAAAATTATTTTTAATGTCTCTAAATAATCTTTTGTATTTTTATATTTTTGTAATCCTTCTTCTGAAATATTTAAAGGATACCATTTCATTTTTTCTTTGATTGTAAAGATTAAAGGTTCTTTAAATTTTTCTTCTTTTAAATCATTTTCGTATGTTTGAGATAATAAATTTATATAATCATCTTCATTATTTTTATTTTCTATTTCATCTTTATGATTTATTAATAGTTTTGAAAACCCACCAAAAGTAAAATATTTTGTCCCTTTTGAAAAACGACTTATAAATTCTTTAGTAACATCTTTTCCATTTTTAAGAAATGTTAATTTTTTATTGTTGAACTTATTATATTGACTTATAAAAAGATTTATAAAAATATTTATTTGATGATACGAATATTTTGGTATTCCTATTTCTGAATGAATAAAATCATAAATTTTTTGATCCGAATTATAACCTAACATATTATTAAAAACTTCTTTTTTTTTTTGTGATAAATTAAATTTTGGAATGTTATCAAATTTAATAATTTCCAAATGAAAAGATTTTAAAATATCATAATTTTCCATAAAATCTTTAAAGCAATTAGGAATTTCAATATATATTTCAATATTTTGAGGAATATAAATAATATTTTCATTATTAGAATAAAATTTGGTAATCAGAAAAGAAAATAGAAATTCATTTAACACAGAATGTTCTTTATTTTCAAATAAATCTAAATGAATAGCAATATCATCATAATCATTTTTTGTTTCAATATTTTTCAAAAGATCTTTTAATTTTTGATATATATAATCTTTTTTAATATTTCCTCCTAAAGGAAAATAAATATAGTTTTTTGATTTGTTTTTTATTTCATTTTTTATTTTTGTTGATTTTCCTAATCCACATATTTCAGATTTAATAATATGTGTATTCCTATACAATGAAATATTTTTTAATGATTGTTTTTCTACTTGAGGCAAAGGTAATGGGTTTAATTTTTGCATATCATATAAAAATGATTCACTGTTTTTATTATATATAAATATTAAACAAGATTCCATATATTCATTTGTATTACTTTTATCTATATTTACTTTTTCTTTCTCATTATAAATATCATTTTTATAAGTTAATAATTTATCAATAAAATTATTCATAATTTTTTGTTGATAATCTGAAAAAGAATTATTTATTTCAACTATAAATAATGTATTAAATTTACATAAAATTGCCCTATTAAAGAAAGCTTGCATCTCTTCATATGAAGTTTCTTTATTACTAATTAATATATTTTGTGCTAAGGGAATTGTTCCAATTTTATTTAAAAATATTTGTAATATATCTTCTTCCATTGAATCTGATTGAGATTCATATATATATAATCCTTTTAATTTATTATTTTTGTTATCATTCTGTTCTTTAATTAATATATTTTCATAATGTTTTTCAATGTTTAAACCATTATTTTGAAATACAGTATTTATATAATTTGATATATTTTCAAAAGAATTGTCATTATATATATCATATTCATTGACATAATCATTTGTGTTCCTTGGGTTTGAACAAAATCCTTCATTTATTAATTTTTTGTCAGTATTATTTAATATATATCTTAAAAATGAATCAATTTTAATATTTCCATCTAAATGTTCAATTATCCTTTCAAATTGCTTTCCATAAAAAAACCTTAAATTTGTTTTTTGTTTATAAATCAAATCAATTTTTCTTATTATATTATTTTTTGCATTATATAGAAAATTTTGAATCTCATTAAATTTTCTTTCAACATTTTCTAAAAAATATGTTACTTTTGGAAATTCAATGGAAATCTTAATTAAAATAGGTAAACTACTTCCTTTTGTCCTTAAAATAGTCATATATTCATAAATTGTTTCAAAATTATTTACTAAATCTTTGAAAAAAATCAAAACTTCATATTTATGATTTAATTGTTTTGAATTATCATTTTCAGAAGATGTTTTTGTTACTTTTGATTTAATATATATTTTATTTTTTAATTGAATTAATCTATCAATTGTAATTGATGTTTTTTCAGTTTGATTTTTATTATAAGTTAATTCTTCAAAATTTTGATAAAAAATAAAAGTTGCATCCCTTACAATATTGTTGACTTCTTCATAAAGATTTAGAGAAAAATCAAAATTTTGATTAAGCTCAATTATGGAAGGATAAATTTCAGAAAAATTTTCAAATCTTTTTAATAAATCATTGTTATTCATTTTTTCTTTTATTTGATTGAAAAATTCTGTAAATTCCTTTATTTTTTTTAAATCATGAAAAAATCCAATACAATGAGATGTATCTGTTATATCTTTTACTGTGATTGTACTAATATTTGGTTCTATTTTATCATATAAAAGCTCAATATCTTCTGATGTTTTAGATAATAAAAAATCAAATGCTTCTTTTTTATCGAATAAACAATTAAAAAATTTAATATAATTACTTTTATTATTATTACTTTCTAATCTATAATCATATATTTTTTTTTCTATTAATTCTTCTAAAGTTTTTTTTAATTCCTCTGGTCCTTTATCTGATATATTATTGTAATTTTCACTTAAATATTCTTTCCAATTAATATTATTATCATTTTTTTGAAAGTTTTTAAAAAAATAAATAATGCTGTTTATGTCTTTTTCATAAATTTTACTATTACATAAAATATTTAATTCTTCACTAACAGTTTTACCATCATTGTTATTTTTTAATATTTTTTCTATTTCATTTTGTTTTTCAAAATTATTATTATTTTGGATTTCTTCTGTGATCACCTTCATTAATTTATTCATTGCATTATTAAAACGTTCATCTTGTTTTTCTTTTAAATAAAAAACATTAAACAGTTTTAAATTTTTATACTCATTTACTTTCTTAGCTTTTTCTTTTAATCTTAATAACATTGTAATCTCTAGTTTTCTATCTTCATATATTTTAACTTTTCCTTTATTTATTTGTTTCACTATGTTTTTAATATCCTCAATTTCTTTTTTATGAATTTCTTTATGGTATTTTTCTAAATTATCTTGAATAAATTTTAATTCTTTTAAATCATTATTTATCTCTTCATTTAATTTTTTCAAAGACTCATAATAATCTTTTGGATTTATAATTTTATTATTTAATAATTTAAAAAGATCTATTCTTTCTATTATATCTTCTTCTTCATTTTTTAAAAATGAATTCAATTGTTCAGTTTTTATTTCTTTAGATTCAAATTTATTATATATTTCATTGATAATTTTTTTTGAATTTTGAAAATATGTATTATTTTCTTGAAGAATTCCCTTTTTCATTAATAAAATTAATAATTGTATTTTTAAATCTTTTGTAGAAGAATAAAAATCTGAATCATTAATTAAATAATATTCAACACTTATTTTTGTTATTAAATGTTTGTAGTCATCATTTTTTAAATTCTTAATAAAATCATGAAATTCATTCAAATTTTCCAAATTAAGTGAATTTAAATACTGATCTTCTATATATTCTTTCATTTTATCATATTGTTTATCTTTCCAAAAATGAATTAATTCAATATAAATTTTATTTTTTATTTTTGTTTCAAGATTATTAATATTCTTTTTTAAAAAATTTAAATTATGTTCATTGATAAATAGATAATTTGATAAATTTGCCAAAACTTTAATGATTTTTTCTAATTCTTCATTTTCATTTGAAAATAGTAATTTTTTTTTTTCTTGAATTATTGATTCATATCTATCCTTTAATAAATCTAAATAATTTTTTTTATGCTTTTCATCAAGATTTTTTTCATCAACTAATTTTAAGATGTTATCAAAATCTTGAATTTTCTTAATTTTATTACATAATTTCAATAAATATTTATCAATATTTGTTTTGAATATTTTTTCAAAATTCATTTGTTTAAACTCATTAATAAACTCATCATCTATCTTTTCAATATTTATTTTTTCAAATATTTCTATATCTCTTTTATTTGAATATTTATCATCTGAATAATATATATCATAATATTTTATTAAATTAATAATTTCTATATTTTCTATTGTCTCATCTTCTTTTATAATACATTTAATGTTTTTATCTAAATTAAAAGCATATTCATCTTTCTCAAAATATTTTACACTATCTTCTTTAATTTTAATTTTTTTATTTTTATTCAACAATTGAACTAATTTATAATATTTTTCAAATTTTTCTCTTAAATTAAAACATTCTTCAATATTGTTTCTTTTTTTTTCAATGTCATCTTTATTAAATGAAGAACAATGTTTTAACATTTCATCCCAAAAATCATTTGTGAAATATACAACCAAAACCTTTTTTTCTTCAGAAAATTCTATAATTTCATTTATTAATTCAATAATTTCTTTGATATTTGCTTGAGATTCTAATTCTATTTTTGGAAATTCAATTGGATGAAATTTATCAATTATTGATATTTTTTCTTTGTTATTATCTATTACTTTTAAAAATGTATTAATTCCTCTTAAATAAAATATTACATTTTCTTTAAATTCTTCATATTGTTTTGATGTTGAAAAATCAATCAATTCATTCAAATAATTTATTTCCATATTAATTTGATTTTTAAAATAAAATTTATATTTTGATAAAATATGAAATAATATTTTCTTATCTTTTTCATATAGTTTTTTAAACATTTCTATAAATTTTTCTTTGTTAACATTATTTAAATAACAAAAAATTATACCATAAAAACTAATGGGATTTAAAGAATTCAAGTTTACAGTGTTTTCGCAAATGTCATTAAAATTTTTTAAATACTTTTCTAAATTTTCTGGAAAAATACTGTTTTTTTGCTCTTCTTTTGTATAATTTTTATCAAATTCAGATAGTAATTTTGAACATAAATTTTCATCATTATAAACATGAATAAATATATTCACTAAAAATTCGAATCTGGGTTTTTTTGAATATATATTAATTGAATCATTAAATAATATATTTAATTTATTTTCTTCTTTTGATTCATTTAAAGATTCTATATAATAATTCATTTTTTCATAGTTTTCAATATTTTGTTCTATTATTTTTTTAGATTTATAAAAATTTCTATCTTTTTTGAAATCTAAATTATAAACAAAAGTAGATTCTTTAATATCAAAATTAACAATGAATTTTTCATTATCTTCATTTATAAATTCCAATTCAACCGAATTTTTCTTTTTTTCTTTTTCGACCGTATACTTGAAAATTTTTATATTATCCCCTTTATCATTTTTTTTTGTAAAAATACATTTAGGAGAATTTTTGTTTCCTTTATTATGAAAATCTTTATTTTCTTTATCTATGATTAAGAAATAAACTTCTTTAGATTCTTTTTTGGTATTAGGTTTTACTTCCATTTTTTTTAAAATAGTTAACACTGTTTATTTTATTATATAATTAAACAATATATTTTTCAATTTTTAAAGATTTTAATTATAGTTGAACAAAAATATCTTTTCTCATTAAGAATTAAATTCATATTTCTTATAAATTTTTTTATTAAATGGAAAAACGAACAAATCTTAGGACAAAAATATTTGAATATCTAAATCAGTATTTTAAAATTTGCTGTTTCATGTATAAATTTTATGAATATCATTATTGATTAGTTTAAATGAATATATTTAAATATTTATAATTTATTATTTATTAAAAATTAGAGTATAATTAACACATCAAATAAAATAATCCAATTGATTATAATTTAAAAAGATTGAGTGTAAATAAAAAATCAGATTTAATGATTTTTTTCAATATTGAATTTTTTTGACACAGAAATAAAAAAATAAAAACTTTAAAGAATAATGAAAATAATAATAAATGTATTATAAGTATTATGAATAATTATAGAGAAGATGTTAAATAAAAATTTTAAATTAACAATTTCAAATTATAAACATCAAATTATTGTACTTAAAAGACAAATCAAAAATATAAAAAAGAAAGAGTGATGAACAAATAAATGTTAAATTAATAAAAAAAATGACCTGAAAAAAAAACATTCATTTAATTCCAGAAGAAAATATATTAAATGCAAGATAAATTTGAAAGAAGTTTTAAGTCAAAAATCATTATCAGTTTTAAGTGAAAAACATTGTCATGAATAGCATATGTAAAATTATTAATGCGAAAAAAATATTCGGACTCCCGCCTGCTTCAAGATGGAGGAAAGGGTCATTTTTATATAAATAATAATGAATCTTTAAATACTTTTATATTTAAATATTCTTTCAAATAATTTTTATTTTTTAATTGAAAGACTTGAGAAGAAAAAAATATAAAATGAAGAAAATTATTAATTTTATTTATGTTATATTCACAAAAAATAACAAATAAATTTGAAGTTGACTTTGAAACTTTATACTTATAAATTTGATTATTTTTATTAATTATTAATAAATTTATAAATCAATAAAATATTGACTGTGATATTTAAAAAAATATTAATTTAAATTGTTTTATGGATAAAATAAAAACGGTAATTTTGGGAAGTAGTAATTCAGGGAAAACAACGATTTTAACCCAATATTTACAAAGAAAATTTATGTTGAATAATCAAATGACAACAGCTCCAGATAAAAATATAAAACAAATTAGTTTAAAAAATAAAAATATATTGTTAGAAATATGGGATACTCCAGGAAATCAAAATTATTATCCTTTAAATGAGATTATAGTGAAAAATTCAAAAATAATTTTATTAGTTTATGATATAACAAATAGAAATTCTTTTGAAAGATTAAAATATATAATTCATTTAATAAAAAAATGGAATAAAGAAGAAATTGTGATTAGTCTAATAGGAAATAAAAATGATTTAGAACAAAAAAGAGAAATAAATAAAGAAGAAGGAAAAAAATTTGCAGAAGATAACAATTATTTATTTTTTGAAACAAATAGTAAAGATTATGATAGTATTGAAAATATTTTTACAAAAATATGTTTATATTATTTAGAGTATTACAAAAAAGAAATAGAAGAAGAAGAAATGGCAATTAAAGAAGGAAAAAAAATAATAAAATATAATAATGGAGATAAATATATTGGATTTTTAAAAAATGGAAATAAAGAAGGAGAAGGAAAAATGAAATATATAAATGGAGATATTTATGTTGGAAATTGGAAAAAAAATTTAAGAGAAGGAGAAGGAAAAATGGAATATATTAATGGAGATATTTATATTGGAAATTGGAAAAATAATTTAAGAGAAGGAGAAGGAAAAATAATAGATAAGGATAAAAATGTATATAAAGGAAATTGGAAAAATGATTTAAGACATGGTGAAGGAGAATTAATAAAAAATAATGGAGATGAATATAAATTAAAATGGCAAAATGGTATTGTATTAAATGGAATAATTAATTTTAAAAATGGAAATATATATGAAGGAGAATTAAAAGAATATGAAAGAGAAGGAAAAGGAATAATGAAATATAAAAATGGAGAAATATATGATGGAGAATGGAAAAAAGATTTAAGAGAAGGAAAAGGAAAATTGAATTCCAAAGAATGTTTATATGATGGTGAATGGAAAAATAATGAACTTAATGGAAAAGGAAAAATATATTATAATAATAATAAAATATTTGATGGATATTTTATAAATGGAAAAAGAGAAGGAAAAGGAATAATAATAAATCAAAAAGGAGATAATTTAGAAATTAATTTTAAAAATGATAAAATTGAAGGAAAAGGAAAATTAATTTATAAAAATGGTAATATTTTAGAAGGAAATTTTGATAATAATTATAATCCAATCTATGGAATTTTAACTTATTTGAATGGAGATATTTATGAAGGTAATTTTGATGAAAATGGAAAAAGAATAGGAAAAGGAATAATGAAAAATAAAAATGGAGAAATATATTATGGTGAATGGAATAATAATAATGAAGGATTATTCTGTTTAAATGAGTATGATTATTGTGTTTTAAAAAAAATCAAAATTAATGAAAATAATGTAAATGAACTTTTTAATCTAAATTTGAATGATTTGTCATATATAGGAAATTATGAAAATAATAATAAAGAAGGTGAAGGGATTTTATATATGTATAAATTTAATAATTTATCAATTTATAAAATAATTTATCATGGAAATTTTAAGAATAATTTAAAAGATGGATTTGGGAAAATATATTATGAAACAGGAAGTATATTTGAAAGTTATTGGAAAGAAGATAAAATTGATAATGAAAAGGAATCAATTTTTCATTTGAATAATTTGATTCAATTTAAAAATAGAAATCTAAATTTAATTGAATGGATTAATTTTATAAACATAGAAATATTTAAAAATATTGGAAATATAAATTTAAATAATTCTACTAAAATAAACATTAGATAATTATGTTATTTTGTTTTTTGATTCATTGAATATAATATAATTATTAATATTAATTTATTTGAAAATTAATTTAAGACAAAGAAATATTATCAAATAAATGAAATTTTGGTGAGTTAGGCAATCCAATAATTTCCAAATCAAAAGATTTTAAAATAGCATAATTTTCCATAAAATCTTTATAGCAATTAGGAATTTCAATATATATTTCAATATTTTGAGGAATATAAATAATATTTTCATTATTAGAATAAAATTTGGTAATCAGAAAAGAAAATAGAAATTCATTTAATACAGAATGTTCTTTATTTTCAAATAAATCTAAATGAATAGCAATATCATCATAATCATTTTTTGTTTCAATATTTTTCAAAACATCTAATAATTTTTGACATATATA
>JAJJLU010004007.1:0-20802 GCA_023807065.1 Isotricha intestinalis
AAGAGAAAAAAGAAGAAGAGAAAAAAGAAGAAGAGAAAAAAAAGAAGAGAAAAAAGAAGAAGAGAAAAAAGAAGAACCAACAATGTCTCTTTTACAAGCTTATTATATAAAATTATGGTGTTTTAATTTTATATCATTTTATTATCCTTGTAATGAAGAATATTTAGAAAAGATAAAAGAAAAAATTAACAATAAGAAAGAATTGAAAGAAGAATTCAAAACAGAAAAAGATTTAAATGATTTTCTTAAAGAGAAAGAAAAAATAATAATATTGCAAAAAGGAGAAACATTATATGGTGTTAAAGAAGAATTATCTAAATTGAGAGATGGAGACAAAAAAAATTTTCAAAAATTGATTCAACATATTATAAAACAATTATCAATTGGATTATATTTATTACATCATCTAACAAATTCAGAATGTTATTATCATAATGATTTAAAGCCAGATAATGCTTTAATAATAATTGATGATGATGAAAAAGAAACAGATTTATATAAAAAATACATTAATTCTACAGTTAAAGTAGTTGATTTAGATTTATCAAGAAAAATAGATATTGAATATTTGAATAAACTTTATTATGATAAAATGTATAAAGAAGATTTATTTCCTTATGATGATCCTGATAAAGAAGAAATTTATGAACTTGGTGAAATTACGTTTGAACTATTAACTGGAGAAAAATTCAAAAAAGAATTATTCCAGACCAAAAAATGTAAAATCAGGACTGAGTTAAAATTATGTGAAAATATCATTAGATTTCTTCATTGTACTCTTAAAACTGATAGAGGTTATAGAATTAGTTGTGATGAGGCTTTTGAACATAAATTTCTTAATGAAGATAAGGAAGAGAACTTTAACCAATTTGATTTACCTACTGATTTAATTTCTGAAGATAAAGAATATTTTTATTTACCTCTTAATTATAGATATTTAAATTTGAATAAAAGGGATAATATGATTATTGAAGAAGCATGTACAGTCGAAGAATTTTAAATTATTTATTAGATATTTAAAAATATAAAACTTTAAATTAAAGTATTTTAAGAGAATAATTAATTATTTGTTTTTCAGAAAAAAATAAAATATAGAATTATATATAAAATATTATAAAAAATTAGTTGTACACTATAATTTGATTAATAATTTCATTTTGTGAAAATCTATGAATATTATTTTTTTTATCAAAACATAATAAGAAATTTTCATTTTCTAAATCACTTCTGATTAAAATTATTTGAGAATTAAAAAGTAAATTTGATTCATTGTCTTTTTCTAATCCAATATTAATCAATTTATTATTTTTTAAATTGATTTTATAATAATTCTTATTAAATCCATTTTCAGTAATTCCCCCAAAAATAATAATATTATTATTACTATCAAAATAACTAATATGCTCAATAATTCCATTTATATTATTATTAATAATTATTTCTTTCCACAAATTATTTTCAACATCATAAAATTCAATATTATTAATATATTTACTTTGAATAAAATTATATCCATAAAAAGCATAAATAATGGAATTATTAATTAATAAATAAGAACTTTTAGATCTTTCTTGATTCATTTCTTTAATTATTGAATCATCCCATTTATTAGATTTTAAGTCATAAGTTTCTACTTTTTTTGTAAAATTTCCACTTAAACATATTATTTTATTATCATATTTTATTAATCCACAATTAGTGTGATTATATTTTAAATTATTTAATCTATTAATACATCTTTTTTTATAATTAAAAAAATAAAACATATCAGAATTTTTTCCAGTAATAATAAAAACACTTCCATTAAGATTTAAATAAGAAGTATTTTCTTGAATGAAATTTAATGTATAATTACTATAATCAGCAAAAGAAACTAATTGAAAATTATTATTTAAAATATCAAATTTTAAAAAATGAGTGCTATCAAAAGGTTTAAAAATTAATTTATCACTATCACTTTTATTGGAATTTTGATTTAAAATAATTTTTTTGGGAGAATACATTTTAATAGATTGTAAATATTTAGGTTTATAGATATTTAAAGAAATGGAAAATTGATGTGAGATTTGTAAATTAGAATTAAAAGAGATTCCTAAATTATTATTTAAATTTGTAACATAAGTTGAATTATATTCATCTGAAAAACTTGAAGTATTATTAAAAAATTGAGTATTATTCATTTTTTTACATTCTTTTTCAAGAATTTGAATATAGTTAAAACATTTTAGATTTTGATTTTTTATTCTTTTTAATTCTTCAGTTAATAATTTAATATGTTCATTCATTGTTGAAATTTGTTCTTCTTTTTCTTTTAATTGTTTCATTAATATTATTATATCATTTTTTAATTTATCATTTGTATCTTTTTTTTTGACTGATACTATTTCATAATTTAAATGAGTCATTGCTAAAAATGATGTTGAAAGATTATTTTTTTTTATTTTTTCATTATTTTCACTTTTTTTAAATTTTATATTTGAATTAAAACTTGAATTTAAATTCATTGAATTTTCATTTTCATCGTTACAATTTTTTTCAGAACAACTATGGATTCTTTTAAATTTTGTTTGTAAATTTAAGGATTTAATTTTAGCTAAATTTAAACTTAATTTTGTTTTTTTAACACAATGACAAAAAGGAATTTTAGGCTTTTCTTTACTATTACATTTTCCATTTAAAACATTTTGAGTTGTAAATAATCCTTTATATGGGCTAATGCTTAAATTAGTATTTGTTTTATTCAATATATCATCCTTTTCACAAGAATAATTTCTTGAAAATTTATTGTGTTTATAGTTAGAAATATGAGAGTCAAAAATTTTTTGAATTGTTGAATTACCATAAATTATATCTCTAACCCTTTGATTATTTTTTTTCATTAAAAAAAAATATAAAAAATTATAATAATAATTTTCTTAATTTATTTTTTATTTAAAATAACCAATTAAAACTTTTTAATAAAATTAGTAGGATTATTCCTAATTTGATTTTTTATATAAGGACCACAAAAATTTCATATTATTATAAATATTATCATTATTATTATTATTTAAAAATATTATTTTCATAAAATTCTTTTGCAATTCAAATGTATATTTAGTATTTGTAGTGAATATTGAATTTGCTGTTAATGAATTAAATTATTATGATTTAAAAGAAATTAATTTTTTCAACTTTTTCTTTTAAAGTTTGAACTTTACTTCAAATATAACTTCTAATTTCTCTTATTTTTTAAAATATAATTGATTTAAATCTATATCTATATTTATTCCTTGTAAATTTTTCAATTTTTTTTTTTTAATTTTAAACATCATCTTCTTACTTTATTCTTTTTGATTTATTTCATTTTATTCATAAATGCCGGTAAATCTTCATTTACTATTTCAATATTTTCTATTCCAATTATACAACTATTTGGATTTTGAATTCCTTGGTTTATTATAGTACTTTGATATTATATATGAACTTTTATTACTCATATTCATATTAATTTTAATTGATTCATATTTTGATTTTTTACTAATTTAAATTCATTTTGTTTTTATATTTTATTTTTTTTTGATGTTTTTATTTTTATTTTTTAACTAATTTTTTTATAATCTAAAATAAAATATATTGAATTAAATATATTTTTTTAAATTTTTGTTTTTAATATTCTTCAACCATTATTGTTTTTAATTTTGTTAAATATATGGTAAAATCTTTTCCTTTTGCACTTAAAATTTCTATTATTTTTTCATAACATGTTATTAATTCTTTTATTACTAAATTTATTGATTCTTTATTTTGACTAATTTTTCTTTTTCTACATTCATAAATTTTTTCTTTATATTTTATGATTGAAATTAAATTATTTATATTTTCAGAATTTATTTTTTTAATTTTTTCTAGTTTTCCATTTATATTAAAATATTTTATGTTATTTATGTCATTTGGATAACGAATAAATGTATCAAATCTTTCTGATAAAAATTTTTTTTTTGTTTCTAACATTTTAATGAAAGAATCATTTGTAATATCATTTAAAAGAATAATTTCAATTTCTTGGTGTTTGAATTGGAAATAAATACTATTTTTATTATATTTTTTATTTAATTCTTTTTGTTCAAATTTGATTAAATCATGTTTAATATCAAATTTATTTTTTAAATATCCTTTTGATTCTTCATTTTCTTTAGGTTCAAATATTAAAATATAAATATCACTTATTATGAAGTATTTTTTCTTTGAAGTTTTATCATTATTATTTATAAGAATAAATCGGTAAAATAATAAAGAATTATTTTCAATAAAATCATTCATATTATATTCTTCATTAATATTATAAATTCCATAATAAACTAAAACTCTAATTGAAATATCTTCATAACATTGCTTCAAAAAAATAGGAATATTTTGAATTATTTTTTCTGAAATTTCTAAAATATTACTCGAATCATCATTTAAATCTTTATTTTCATTCATTATATTATAATATAAATTTCTATTATCAAATAATGTTGGAAAAGTAAAATTAGTTATGCACTTTATATAAGGAATTTTCCCTTTAATTAACATTATTGAAAAAGAAATATCTTCTAAAAAAGAATTTAAATCAGTTTTTGATTTAAAAGTTATATGTATTAAAAATGAATTATCGTATAATTCTTTAGCAATAATATCTAAAACCTTTTTCTGATAAAATTTTTCTTTTAATAATTTAATGGTATTTTTTATATCCTTTTCTTCTTCAGTATTATTTTTTTCCATTAAATAAAAAATTTAAAAATTGAATATAATTAAATTTAATTAATATATAATTAATTAAAATTCTTCACTGAAATGTACAACAATATCATAATTTCCAGGATTTAAAACAAAAAAAGGTTGAGAAACAGGTAAAAGAAATTCAGTTTTATCATAATTTAAATTATAATTATTTATATTATCAAAATTTAATATTTTATCATTATCAAATTGTTTTTCATCTTCAGAAATAAAAGGATGAATAAAACCACTATCACAATTGATTCTATATTTTTCTTCAAGTAGAAGAGATTGATGTAAAAAATCAATAATATTTTCACATAAGTAATATTCTCTCTTTAATTTATTATTTAATATTTTTTTACCATCAACTATTTTATAAAAAGATTCTCCTGTAATAAGTTCCCATAATATTTCTCCTATTTCAAACATTTCTTCTTTATCTGGGTCATCATAATTATAAATTATATGATTATCAAATTTTTTTGTTAAATCAAAATCAATAATTTTAAAAGTTGCATTTAATATTTTTTCATAAATTTTATCTGCATTATCTTCCTTATTTAATTCATAATTCATTACAAAAATATTATGAATTTTTAAATCTTTATGATATAAAAAAGCAAATTTTGATAAATGATGAAATAAAAATAATCCTATTTGAATTTGTTTCATTATATGTTGAAGAGCTATTTGAAATCTTCTTGTATTTTTTTCTTTTTTATTTTCATCTCTTAATTTTTTTAATTCCATTAAAAAATCTGGATTATTTAATCCAATTCCTTTTTCTAAAAAAATAGAAGAAAATAAATCAGGTTTATCATTTAATAATTTTAATTTATATTCTTTTTTTCTAAGTGCATTCACAGGGCAATTATTTAATTCTTTATTTATAATATTTTGAATATAATTTTTTTTATTAAATGAAGGGTTTTTTTCCTTTAATTCATTTTCTCTATAATTAAAAGCTATAAAATTAAAACAATATAATTTTATTAAATACTTTTTATCTAGATTTTCCAATTCTATATTTTCAAATTCTATTTTTTCAAAAGCATCTATAATCTCTTTTATTTTATATTTTTTTGAACTCTTTATTTCTTCATATATCTCTTTAAATAAAGGAGATTTATTATCATTATTTTCAATAATTTCATAAAATATATCTGATTCACTATTATCTTTATTTTTAATTTGTATTTCTAATTTTTTTAATAAATCATCAATAATATCATCTTTATATTCATTTGTTTTTTTTTTTTATTTCTAAATATTGTTTTAAAGTTTTATTTCTTTCTTCTGTAATTGTTTCATAATTTCTATATTCTATATTTTTTTTTTGAGAATACTCTTCATTTTCCACTATTTTATAAAAATATTCTTTTCCATTTAAATTAATTATCATATCACCTATTCTTGGCATTTTAAAATATAAATTATTACTTGAATAATTAAACAATATTTTTTTTGAACTAAAAAAATTAAGATGGAATTAAATAATTTATTTTTTTCTTCAAATATTATTGTTTTTGATGAATATACTCTCATTCCTCAAAAAGATTTTATAAATCCAGAAGTAATTAGTTCTTTTCAAAATATTAATTTTATTGATTTTTTTGAAGATAATAAAATTGAAAAATATAATAAATTTATGAGAAGAGAAATTATTCAATTTCCAATTATAAGAATATTTGGAACAACAATTTTAGGTCAAAAATCTTGTATAAACATTCATGGATATTATCCTTATTTTTTTATTGAAATTAATGAATCAAATTATTTTAATTATAAAGATGAAAATATTCTTAGAAAATTTGCTTATTTACTTGAAAATTCTTATATAAAATATTCTTTTGATTTAATTGAAAAAGAATCAGAATATTATAATAAAGAAAAAAAAAATCAAAGAAATATAGCCTCTCAAATAATTCATAATATTACAATTGAAAAAAAAACAAATATATATGGTTATTATAATAATCAATCAACTTTTCTAAAAATTGAATGTTATAATTCAGAATTTATAAAAGGATTAAGAAAAATATTAGATGGTAAAGTAATATTAGATAATTTTTATCAATGTTTTGATGCTCATATATCCTATAGTACTCATTTTTTTAGTGATTATAATTTATTTGGAATGGGAATGATAAAACTAAATAATTTTTCCTTTAGATATAAAATACCTGAAAGTACTTATATTGATTTTATCACAACTTTAACAAAATTTACTGATAATATTATTTGGGATAATCATAAAGAAAAATTAAATTATTTAAAAGATGAAGAAAAAAAATTTATTTCAGAAAACAATGAATTTATGGTTTGGGATAATACTATTATAAAACAAATGAATTTTAAAATAAAATATAATTTATTTAATAAATCTTCAAAAAGTGAAATTGAAGTTGATTGTATTTGTAATAATATAATAATTGATAAATTAGAATTGGTAGACGAAGAAAATAAATTAAATACATTAGAATCAAAACAAGTTGATATATCAAATTTAAAATATCATATAAAACATTGCACTTCTCTTATAGATTTATGGAAAGAAGAAATTGAAAGAAGAGAAAAGTATCATATGGAAAAATTAACATTTGAAAAAATTTCAAATCAAAATTTTTTTGAATTAACAGAAAATTATTTAATAACTAATAAAGAAATAACAGAAAAATTATTAAAATTAAATTACATAATATCAAAAGAGTCTCCTATTAACAATGGTAATAATAATATAATAATTAATGAAATGGTAATTAATTCAGAACAAATTAGCAAAATTATTAATACAAAAAATATAGATTCAAAACATTTTGAACATTCTTATGCTTATTATAAAAAAAATTATCTATCTACTCTTTATGAACAAACTCTT
Organism: Isotricha intestinalis; assembly: GCA_023807065.1. Classification (NCBI taxonomy): domain Eukaryota; phylum Ciliophora; class Litostomatea; order Vestibuliferida; family Isotrichidae; genus Isotricha; species Isotricha intestinalis. Next base: position 7,628 of record JAJJLU010004007.1, read on the forward strand.
TGTATTACAAGAGAATATAATTTAAATCAAAATAATAAAAATAATATTAATAATGGTATTGATATAAATAATAATATTATCTTTGATAAAGAAGAAATTGAAGAAAAAGAACAATATGATTTAGATTTATCTTGTTTTAATTCAAGTAGAAGTTTAAATGAACAAAGTTATAATAATAATAGTAGAAAATTATTAAAAAATATTCTTACTAATAAAACAGTCGAAGATTGCTATTTAATTGAGCCTCATAATAAAATTATAGAAGAAGATCATAATGATAATTTAAAAGATAATTTTGAAGATAAATATACTTTACTTGCAAATAAAAATAAAAATAAATTAATTATATCTAATAATAAGAAAATAAAAGAAGATTGTTTCATTAAAATTTTTAAGAGTTTATATTGGTTTACATATAATAATGAAAGTAAATTAAGGAATAAAAATATTATTGAAAAATTAAACAGAAATAATTATAATTATAATATCCTAATCAATAGTAATTTGAATAATTTATTTTATTCTAATCCATTTGATTATAAGATGTTTTATTTTGTAGATTATCAAATGAACCAAAATTTAAAAATTAAAAACCAAAACTCTTTAACAATGATGATGAATAAAATAAATAAAATAAGATTAGATTTTAAAAAAATTATATCTCCTTCGTTGAATAGAAGAAAAACTCTAATATATAAAGAAATGGAAAAATTAAAATTATTAGAAGAAATTGAATTTCAAGAAATTGATGAAAATGACCAATTATTTTTCTTTGATAAAACTTCCTTAATATTTATTCATAAAAATGGAAAAAGAATAAAAAGATCAGAAGTTATAAAAAGAATAAAAGAAAGAAAAGAATATTATGATAATAAAAAAAAATATAATACTAATTATATTAATAATTTATTGTATAAAGAAGATAATTTACCAAAAATAGAAAACATATCATTAAATGAGACAATAATCTCAAATCAAAATAAAACAATTATTCATCAAAAATATGAAAATGAGATTTCACCAATCACAGAAAAAAAATATATATCAAATTATAATATATCATCACTTAACTTTTTAGGTAATTTAAATTTAAGTAGTCAAAAAGTAGAAAAAATAAGTATTTTAAATAATATTAAACAATTAGAAAAATCATCATGTATGACAATTTTATCAGTTGAAGTTTTTGTAGATTCAGAATCAAATTTATTATTTAATTATGAAAATGAAGAAATTTTAGCAATTTTTATTTCCATCCATGATTATAATACAGAATCAAATTCATTGATTTTTAATAAAGAATATAATAATTATAATTTAATAATAACATCATATCCAAATAAAAATATTGCCAAAAGATATAATTATTCAAATTTTATTTTATCTCCTGAATATTTATCCTATTCAAATAATGATTATGATAAATCAAATTTAATCGAAATAATTTTTACAAAAGATGAAATAGGAATATTACACAAATTTACAGAAATAATATTAAAATATGATCCAGATATAATAACAGGATTTGAAACTCAATTATTATCAATAGGATATATAGTAAATAGAGGAAAAATTTTAAATATTCCATTAAATCAAATTTTATCACGAATCAATAATGGATTAGAAACAATATATACAGAAGAATTTATGAGACAAACAACCTTAAATTCTAAAATACAAAAAAATACTAATTTTATAAGAGATTATGAAGATCCAAAAAAAATAAATTATTTAAGAAATAAATTAGGTAATATTATCAAAATAAAAGGAAGAATAATTTTAAATATATGGAGAATAATAGAATCACAATTAAAATTAAATGATTATTCCTTTGAAAATATAATATTTAATTCTTTTGATATTAGAGAACCAAAAATTGAATATTTAGAATTAAAAAAATATTATAAATCAAAAATAAGAAAAAATATAATATTTATTTTTTCCTATTATCAACAAAGAGCAAAATATAATTTACTTCTATTAAAAAAATATGATGTAATAAATAAATCAAGCCAATTTGTAAAAATATATGGAATTGATTTTGAATCTTCATTAACAAGAGGAAGTCAATATAGAGTTGAAGGTGTATTAACAAAATTAGCAAAATCTAAAAATTATACTTTATTATCAGCTTCAAAATCACAATTATTAAATCAATCACCTCCTAAATTTACTCCTATTGTTATTGAACCTCCAAAAAATTTTTTTTTTAATCCTGTTATTGTTTTAGATTTCCAATCTTTATATCCTAGTATAATGATAGGATATAATATTTGTTTTTCTACTTGTTTAGGAAAGTTATTAGATAATCAAATTAATGAAAATAATATTTATAAGAAATTAGGTGTTTTTAAATATAATAATAATTTATATGAAATGTTAAAGAAAGATTATTTTAAAAGTCCTTTTTATAATAAAAATAATGATAATGACAATAATAATTTTTTCTCTTTTCTTCAAAAAAATATTTTTATAAGTCCAAATAAAATATGTTATATTAAAAAGAATATAAAAGAAGGTTTATTTCCAATTTTGTTAAAAGAATTATTATTAACAAGAATAATGATAAAAAACTCAATGAAAAAATATGATAAAGAATCTCAAATATATTCTTTTTTAAACAGTCGTCAATTAGGAATAAAAAACTTAGCAAATGTAATGTATGGTTATACAAGTGCAGGTTATAGTGGAAGAATGCCTAATACTGAAATAGGAGATACAATAGTTTCATTAGGAAGAAAAATAGTAACTACATCTATTAAATATATTGAAAATGAAAGTAAATATAATTGCAAAGTTATTTATAGTGATACTGATTCTATGTTTATATCAATTTATAATAAATCTCCTGAAGAAGCTATTTTAATTGGAAAAAAAATTGCTGAAGAAATTACTAAAAAAAACCCAGAACCTATTAAATTACAATTTGAAAAAGTTTATTGTCCTTTAGTATTTAACAGTAAAAAACATTATGCTGGATATAAATATGAAGATATTAATGATATATTAAATAATAAAAAAAATTTAGATACCAAAGGAATGGAAAATGTAAGAAGAGACACTTGTAATGCAATAAGTAAGATAATAGAAAAAATGATAAAAATATTATTTGATAAAAGAGATTTATCATTATTAAAAAATTATTTGTATAAAAGTTTTGATAAAATAATTAATGGAGATATTATATTTAAAGACTTTATTTTTTCTAGAGAAGTTAAATTTGGAAAATATAGAGGTGAAAATCTTCCTCCTTCAGCTCTAGTTGCTGATAAATTACATAAAAAAGATAAAAATTTTTTTGCTTTGTATCATCAAAGAGTTCCTTATATAATATATAATAACCAAAATGGTGAAAAAAATTTGAAAAATTCTGTTATTTCAGTTGAAGAATTTTTCTCTGATAAGAATTGTACTATTTATTCTGAATATTATATTAATTTAATTTTAAAAGTTATTGATAGATTTTTAGGACCTTTGGGAATTGATGTTGAAAAATGGTATAAAAATTATAATAAACCTTGTGATACTGGGAAAAATAAATATTATTATGAAAGTGAAAATTTTAATTATTTATCAAAGAAAATAATAAATATTAAAGAAGATGATTTTTCAAAAAATAATTTTTTTAAATCTTCATATGCTTTAAAAGGACAAAATAAATCTCCTTCTATTGATGACTTTTTACAAGTTAAAAGTAAGGATGATGATAATAATAAAAAAAATAATGAGAAAAAAGATATTAATTTTATTTGGGGAAATCAAAATAAGTGTTTTAATTATATTGATAAGCTTAATTTAGTTTTAAGAAATTGTTTTGAAAATGAAAATGAAGGAATAATAGATAATTTAAATGAAAATTTTAATTATGATGAAAATAGAATTAATAATTTAAAAAAAGATTTTGAGAAAAGAAATAAAAAATTAAAATTAATTATTGAATATAAAAAAAGGATCAATTTAATGAAAAGGGAAAAAGTATTGGATAATATTTGTAGATATTGTTCTTCTTATAAAAAATTTAATTTAGATATAGAAGAAATCCCTTGTATTAATTATCAATGTAAAATATTTTATGAAAAAAGAATAGTAAAAAATGAATTAGACAATATAATTAATAAGAAATAAACACATTTATTATAAATATTTAATAGAATTTTAAATTTAAATATTCTATAAATATATACAAATAAAATATCCAAAATATAACTAAAAAAACCTTTTTAATCATACATATATTACTTAATATATTAAAATATTTGTTAGATTAAATTTAGTTTTTATGTAAAGTTAAATTCATTTTTTTAACTGCAATTGTTATTAAAATCTTTTATTGATTTTAATTAAATATTGATTTTAGAATTTATTAAAAGAGATATTATAATATAATACAATAATAAATAAATTCAAAAATGGTAAGGATATTTAATATTATTCTCAAATAAAAAAATATACAATAAAAATTTATAAAATAAATTCTTTATTAAAATAAATAATAATAAAATATTAAAAATAATAATTTAATTGAATGATTGTATTATAAAAAATTAAAAAAATATATATATACTATTAATTTTAAATTTTTAAATTTTTAAAAATGGAAAAAGAAGAAGAGCCTCAACAAATCATAAAAGATATATCAACATTATTAATAACTAAAGACCAATTAGATTACTCAAAAAAATTAACATTTAAAGATGAAGGAAAAGAAATAGATAAAATAGTAATTACAACAGGATCTCCAGATAGAAAAGTTTTAATAACTGATGAAGTAAGATATCAAATTCAAAAATATTTATTTAACTTAAAAACAAATCAATTTGTGATTTTCAATAAAGATTATAAAAATCCAATGAAAAAAAAAATACAATCAATGGATAGTAACAATTCAATAGTAAGAAAATGTATATTACAAATGACAGAAAGTCAAATGACATTTTTTATTGTAGATAAAACAAAAGAACCAATTTATAATAATATAATAAATGAATTTAAATTAGACAAAGAAAAGACAATTTAAAAAAGAAAAAAAAGAAGAAGCCAAAAATAAAAAATTTGAAGAAATAAATTCAGGAAAAATAAAAGAAGATAAAGAAATAAATAAAGAAGAAGAAAAATTTGAATTTGAAAAATATTATGAATTTGATAATAATGTATATTATAGAATATTATTAATTGATGTAATGCATAAATTACCAAATGATCCAAAAAATATAAATCAATATAAAAAGTTTTTAACTGAAATGTTAGATGAAATAAGACATTTTATTAAAAAGAAAGATTATAATACTTCAGAAAGTTGGTGTAATAATGCAATTTCAAAAATAACTTCAATGAAAAAAGACTTTAAGAAAGATTGGAATTCAAATAAAAATTTAAAAAATAAAAAAGAATGTATGGAAATATTAAAAAAAATCTTATTAAATAAAGTATTTTGTCTTGGAGAAAAAAATACAAATGAAACTCTTGATAAAGCTATTGAAACTGCAAATTTATATCTTGATTTATATAAAAATGATTTAGATGATCAATTTATGAAAATGACTGGAAGATTAGTTAAATTTAAAATGAAAAAAAAAGAATGGGATGAAGCTAAAAAAAATATTGATATAATATTAAATTATTATAAAGATAATAATAATATTCCTGATTGGGTAAAAATTTTAGAAAATGAATTTAATAATGGTAATATAATAGCTAAAGAAAAAAAATGCAAAAAAATTAAAAAAAGTATACAAGATTTATATGTTAATGAAGAATATTTTGAATGGAGAAATAGTTTACAAAAAAAAGAATTAGATGAATATATTTTCAATTTGAATAATAATCTTAACTTTAGATATAATTATTTTAATAAAGTGAAATAAATTAAATTTATTTTGAAACTTAAAAAATTTTAAATAATTAAATAATAAATAAATAAAAAAAAAAATTAAAATACCCTAATTTTTATAATTTATATTAATCAACTCATTAAAAAAATGTCAAAAGAAGAATACATTGACATAGAAAAATTACGTTTTGAGTCAAGAGAAGTAGGAAAAACATTTGGATCGTAAGTTTAAATAATAAATATATAACATAATAGTTCAAAAATATTATATACATGGGATTTCTATTTAAAAGGTCATTATCATAGAATTGAATTTTTTGATTCAAGAATAAGTGGGAAAAAAAAAATCCAAATTGATGGTCAAGTTTACTTTTTTAAAAAATGGGAATCAGATAATTTAAAATTTTCTTTTAAAATTAGTGGTATTTTTTTTCAATTATTACAATATTCAGAAGATGTAATTGATTTAAGAGTTGAAAACCAAAGATTTTTTGATCTTATGCAACTTGAAAAGACCGGAAAATTAAAAAAAATGAAAGAGGAATATAATAAAAAAAAAGAAAATGAAAAAAAAAAAAAAGAAGAACAAAAAAAGAAAAAAAATGATCTTCCTTATGAAGAAGATGAATATAATAGAAGAGCTTTAGCTTTAAATAATGGAATTTATTTTGATGATAATAAAAAAGCTCATATGGATTTTTCTAAAGGAACAAGTAAAAAAATTCAAAGTTCCTATATTCATGAAAAACCTAATTATAGAATGGATTCTTATGATCAATATGATGAAGATTATGATTATGATAAAAATTATCATAAAAGAATTAGTACTGATAATAGAAGATTTGGTGGAAATAATGATAATTATAATAACAATAGTTATAATAATAATTTTAATAATAGTAATATGAGACATGAAACTTATCAAAATAATGCTAATATATTGAATAATATTGACCCTTTCTCCAATGGTAATAATAATTTTGTAGAAATTGATGATAGTAATAATTTAAAAGGGATGAATGTTTTTAAAGATAATGATTTTAATTCCTTGTTACAAGGGAATAATAATATTTTTAATATGATTAATTATAATCAAAATCAAGGAAATTTTAATAATAATAATATGATGACACCAAATAATAATATGATGAATCAAGGAAATAATAATATGATGATTCAAAATAATAGTATGATGAATCAAAATAATAATATGATGATTCAAAATAATAGAATGATGAATCAAGGAAATAATAATATGATGAATCAAGGAAATAATAATATGATGAGTAATAATATGATGAATCAAGGAAATAATAATATGATGACACCAAATAATATGATGAATCAAAATAATAATATGATGAATCAAAATAATAATATGATGAATCAAAATAATAATATGATGACACCAAATAATAATATGATGAGTAATAATATGATGAATCAAGGAAATAATAATATGAAGATTAATAATATAGCCCAAAGTCAAATGATTATAAATAATCAAAATCCATTGAATAATTCAATAATGCCATCTCAAATGAATAATAATTTGGCAATGTCTCAAATAAATAATCAAAATCCAATGATGATGCAAAATAATAATATTCAAGGAAATATAAATCCGAATCAAAATGTAAATACTAATCAATATATGAACAATAATAATTATCAAGTCAATAATAATAATTTTTATCAACAAGACCCTTTTAGTAATAATCAAAGCATTGATAATTTAGGTAATTATTATATAAGTTAAAATTTAAAATAAGACAAAAATAAATAACATTTATCATTTATTAAATAACCAAAAAAAAAAAGACTATTTTTTTAAAAAACAATCAAAATCAAAAAATAGACTTCTTTTTATTTTAATTAAATAAACTTTAAAAAAAAAACAAAAACAAAATGAATTTGCAATTTCCTTTAAATAAAAAAGATAAAGCAAAAGAGAAAGAAAAAGATAAAAACAAAAAGAATTCAAAAGTAGAAATAATAGAATCAGGATATATTGAAGGTGAAGCAATAAGAGATATAATTACAAATAATTTAGCAGGAATAAAGGCATTTAATACTTTTATTTCCTTAGCAGATATATTGCAAGATAATAATAATAGATTAATAGTGATTGATACAAATAGAAATTTAAAAATATTTAAAGGAAATGTAATTCAAGAAGAAAGTACTTTATCAATTTATCCTTCAGGTTTAGTTTCTTATTATAGTGAAGATCCTATTTCTAAATCAATTGTTCCTTTTTTTGCTATTGCTGGTGGAAATTATATATTCATTTATAAAAATTTAAAAGGAACTATTAAATATAATATTCCTGATCAAGAAATTAATAGTGAAGAAAAAATAATTTATCAACAATATAATAATGGAAGTATTGATGAAAAAAAATGTTTAAAAAAAATATTTGATTTAGCTGATAGATTGTCAGAACTTAATTTTAATGTTGATGATGCTGATGAAAATAATAATAATGATAAAAAAGATGATGATAATGAAGATAATAATGATAATGATGAAAATAATGAAGAAAAAGAAAAATATACATTATATAAAAATGAACCTTTAAGTCAATTTAGTTTAGAATTATTATCACTTCCAAATCAAAAATTACAATATAAATTTTTAGAAGATAATAAAAATACAAAAATATTAATTAGAAATTATATAACTTGTATAAATAGTATTTATAGAGATAATTCAAGTGATATTAAATCATTAAGTTATTTAGTAATTGGAACAGAAAATTCATTAATATATATTATAGATCAATTAAATAAAGAACCAATTGCAAAAATTAGAATATTTGAAGTTCCTTTTTTAATTCAATGTAAAGGCCATTATAGAGGAGAACATAAAATTTATGTTTCTGGAAGAGGATGTACAATATATATTATACATAAAGATTCTATTTCAAATAAATTTATTGTTCCTCAACCTATAGTAAATTTTTTTGTTTCTTCTAATAATATTTATATTGGAACTATATCTAAAAATTATATTTCTTATTCTTTAAGTGGAGCTAAAGTTTTTTGTATTCATCAACCTGATTATATTACTGCTATGGAATATTATCATAGGTTAAGTGAGGGTCTTGATATTATTTTTATTGCTTTAAAAAATAATGAAATTAGATTATATAATGAAAAAAAGATATTAAAGATATTTAATTTCAATGAAAATATTTTTGGAATGAAATTTGGTAAATTTGAAACTAGAAATGATTGTTTAGTTTTATTTACTTATTCAGGAAGTTTAATTATAAGAAGTTTTAGAGAAAAAAATAAATTTGCAAATTTTTCAATAGACAATGAGAAAAAAGAAGAAGAAGAAGGAAAAATAACAATTCCAAAGAAAAATTTATTATTTTTAAATTTACAAGAAAGAGAAAAAGAACAATCTGTAAATATGCAAAATATATTTCAAAATGATTTAATTAGATTAAGATACAAAGCAATGGATACATATGTTAAAATGTTAAAAATAGGAAATGCTCCTCAAAATTATTCTTCTTCAAGTACAATGAAAATATCTGTTTCATTAGAAGGTTTAGGTCCGAATTTTAAATTAAATTTAATTTTAGATAATAGTGGAAATGAACCTTTATTTAATGGAATTTTATCTTTAGATTTTAATAGAAAAATATATTATTTTGAAAAAGAAAGTATTATTTTAAGTATTATAATGCCTCATATTCCTGTTAAATATTCTTTAAATTTTAAAAATATAAGTGAAAATGGAAATTCTGGTATGATTAAAATTATTATTGTAGATAAATTTCAAAATTCACCTTTAATTCAATATACAATTAAAGTTCCTGTTTCTGAGTTAGAAATGCTTTGAAACAAATTTTTTAATTTTTTAATTTTTTCATTTGTTTTTGTTTTTTTTTTCAATTTTTTAACAAAAATTATAATTTAAATTATAAAAATTTTTTTAAATTTAAGAATATTTATTTAACCAAATAATGATTAAATATATAAAGGATAATATACCACAAATATACATAAAAATTAACTCTAATAACATCATATAAATAAGTATCTTTTTCTATATATTCTTCTTTTCCCATTTCACATTTTATTTCATTGCAAATGTATTTAAAGTTTTAAATAATTTGTTCTTATCTTCAAACTCTAACTTTTACAATTGGTTATAATTAAAATTTTTATTTGAAATATAATTCCATAAGAATAAATTTTTTTTGTTTGATATATTTTTTATTTAAAAAATAGATAAATATAAGAAATTAAATTAATTAATAATTATGGATAAAGCACCACCAACTAAAGAAGAAATTGATTCTATTATTAATAGAATAAATGAATTAGAAAATAAAGTTAAATCATTAGAAGAAAAGACCATAAAAATAGAAAGAACCAAAATTAATTTAATCCCAAAAACCACTTTATTGAAAGAAAACTTATTTGAAAGCGATATTCCGGTTTCTGATAATGTAAAAGCTGTCATTATAGGAATAAATTTCGCTAATACTAGTTGTACAAATTCTGGATTTAATCATAATTTAAATTTTCAAATATATCAAAAAGGAGCTGATCAATATAGCTATTCAACATTTACTTTTTCAGATCCTCATGTTTATTGTAATCATTGCTATACCGAGATAATTACTCCATGGGATACCAAAAAAGAGAAAAAAATATGTATTAAGTATGATAGAAGCTGGGGAGATACAAATCCACATATCACAGTTGATTTAGTAGGATTTATTCTTTATTAAATTTATCATAAATCTTAATTTAATGAATATTTGTTGATTAATTCTAAAGGGGATTGGGAATAATCCCCATTTTTCAGTGATATCCGCCCTCATTTTTAATATTAAATTTAATTATAATTTTTAACCTTTAAAATATATTTGAGTTAACTTCTCCATTAGTACGAAGTGTAATATGTTTTCCCGATTTTTCCTATTTCTCTTAATCATTATTGTAATAAAATTTTCCTTTTCTTTCTTTTTTATCATTTTTCCAATCATCTCCATATTTATCACTATTATTAAATTAAATATTCCTTTAGACTATTTTTAAATTGTCCTTGGTATTTTTATTATTATATGATTCTATTTTAAATTGATAATCAATTATATTGCAGAATTATTACTGTATTTTTTTAATATTTTAAACTTATTTATCATATTATTTTCAAATCTTGGCTATTTTCAATATTTTTTTTATTATCATTATTTCTCTTATTCTTTTAATAATAATATCATTATTAATATCTTTTATTATATTCTATTATCTATTAACAAAACCAAATAATATAATATATTTATTACTAACTTATTATTCTTTTATGTAAACTTCTCCGTTTTTATTTATATTTAATGTATTATTACCGTAATTCACGAAATAATTCGAATTTCTCTAAAAACAATCTCAAAAAGAAAAAAAAAGACACCTATTCCCTGAATTACGATAATTCTTTTTTATTACTTTTATTAATTAATATTATTAAAATAATATAGAAATGACTAAAATAATTGTGCAATCCCAAATTACTTGATTAAAAGAATCTTTTTAAACTTAATAAATAATAAAAATTAAATATTTAATTTCAATAGTAAAAATAATTTTTATTTGATTGTAATTATAATTATAATATTCTTATTATAAATCATAATCTCCAAAAGATATTTTTTTGATTTTCTTTATCTTCAATATTAGTTATTTTAATATTTTATTGTTCGACTTAAATATCAAAAAATCAGATTCTTTATATTATTAGGTTTTCTTCATATTCATTAATTATATATTTTAAATAATCCATTTTTATTTTTTCTCTGAGCAAATGAAATAATTTATAATGTAAATATAATAAATAAAGTGCTCTAAATTTTTTTGTGTAAATTGGGCATTTGAAATTATTATATGTAATTTTATTTTATTCTCCTAAAGTTAAAATTTGCTCTCTATAATATGAAAATTTTTTATCTGTTATTAAACAACTTTTTATGTTGTTAATTTAAAATATTTTTCTACATCTAGAAATAAATAATATTCTATTTTTCCTTCATTTATATTTCAGTAATAATTATATAAAAATTCTCTTTTTTCTTCTTCACCTTAATGCTTAAATTTTTCAAAAAAATATTGAAATAAAAAAAAAAAATTCTCAAATAATTCCACAAATAAATAGTCTTTTAAATATTTTAAAAAAAAATGAAAATATAATTTAAAAAAATAGGTAGGGAAAAAAGAAGAAGACTTAACAAAATAAGATCATGAATATATAATGTATTTTCAAGATTATACTCAGGGAATAAATAGTAGATAAAAAATAAAATTATAAAAATAAAATTCTATAATAATTAAAAATAGAATTTTTAAAGGTGTTTGAATTTAAAATGAGAAAATATAATTTTATTATTGTTCATTATATAATTTTTCAAAAAATAAAATACATATACATTAAACAATATTCACAAATTATTTTGGTAATTTTTAAAATAATTATTAGACCTTGTTTAATTAAAATAAATAAATAATATAGAATCAGATATAAAATAAATAATTTTCAAGTGAAAAAACTAAAAGATTTGTTGTAATCAAAATATGAGAATGTTAGAAGTTTATTTAAATGTATATTTCAGATACTTTCATATATATTATTTCTTAAAATTTAAAAGAATACATTTAATTTAACTTATAGAAAATATGAAAAATTTGATTTAATTATTGTATATCTAAAATCAATTATAGTTTGAAATATATTTTTCAGGTATTAAAAAAAATATCATTAAGTTTTTAAACAAAAAAAAGACATAGACATAATGTCATTCAATAACATAAAACTCAAAAAAGAATAAAAGATAAATAGAAAAAAATTTAATTTTTAAATATATAAATTATATATTTGAAATAAATTATCTTTATTTTTTCTCTGTTTAAATGAAATAATTTATAATGTAAAAATAATAAATAAAGTAATCAAAATTTTTTTGTGTAAATTGGGCATTTGAAATTATTATATGTTATTTTATTTGATTCTCCTAAAGTTAAAAATTGCTCTATATAATGTAAAAATTTTTTATCTATTATTAATCAAATTTTTATGTTGTTAATTTAAAATATTTTTTATATCTACAAATAAATAATATTCTATTTTTCCTACATTTATGTTTCAGTAATCATTATATAATAATTCTCTTTTTACTTCTTCACCTTAATGCTTAAATTTTTCAAAAAAATATTGAAATAAAAAAAAATTCTCAAATAATTCCACAAATAAATATTTCTTTTAAATATTTTAAAAAAAAATGAAAATATAATTTAAAAAAATAGGTAGGGAAAAAAGAAGAAGACTTAACAAA
>JAJJLU010004008.1:0-20737 GCA_023807065.1 Isotricha intestinalis
TACACGCCAATTTATGACCAATAATAATAACAAAAGACTGCTGAATATGGAAGGTTATTTATTATTAAATTACTTAAAAAACTTTATAGATTTAGTCAAAATAGATTATAAGAAACAAAAGAAATTAAATGAAATTAGAAACTACATAGAATTATGTAAAGTGAATAAACAAAATTTATGTAGCTATTTCGACATAAAGATGAAGAAGGAGAACAAAATAATAAAATTTTATAAGCCTATAGAAGATGTCATAGTATTTAACCAAGAAATATTAAAAGAAATTAAAAATACAAAGTTAAAATTACTGAAAATTAAAGATTATAGAATGAGGCATTACTATGAGGAAATGATAGTGAATTTAAAAGAATTTATTTATGTTATTAAATGGGTTTTCATGATTTTAGATAAGGCATTAGAAGTGATATTTAATAAGAAGGAAAAAATGGAAGCTCTTGAGGTTATGATGTTGATTAATAAATTAATGATGGAGGAAGATGAGGTTATCTACATGGCGCTGGACTCTGAAGTTATGATGGATGAGGAGAATTATTTACAGAAGGAGAATTTAAATCAGGTAATCAAAATGCATAACTTTTATATCAATGTTGGACAATGAGGAGGAATATAATTTATTTAAATAATTTTAATTTTATTTTTAATTAATATTAATAAAACATGTCTATAAAATTAAAATGTTTAAATATTTCTTTTTTATAAAAGAAGACTATAAAAATGTCAAAATATTCTTCCCTCAATTTTGATTTAAAAAATGCATTGAATTTTTCTGAAGAAAAAATTAAAAATTTAACATATGATGATATCAGAGAACCAAAAAAAATAGATATATTTCATTTCAAAGATGAAGATTTTTCATATGAATCAATTAAAATGTTACCAAATCAAATTATATTAATGATATGTAGAAATAGGTTAATTTTTCTTTATGAAAATCCATTAAAAATAATTTATGAAATCTCATTTAAACAATTCCAAATCAAAGATTGTATAATCATTAACGACAATTATTTAATAACATATAAAAAAAATATAAGAATTTGGAAACTTATATATGATAATAATTTAACCAAAATTAAAGGATATAAATTTTCTCAATTAGTAAATAATAAAAAAGAAATTAAAGGTATTATTAAATCTGAAGATAAGAAATTATATATGATAGAAGAAAATAAAATTAAAATATATGAATTTAACAATGAATTGTTACAATTAATCACAATTATAGAAAATTTAAAAACACTTAACCTAAGTTCTTTTTTATTATTTAATGAAAATGTTTTATTTATTTTAAATTATTTAGAACTTTCAATTTGGAATTCAACTACTTATGAAGAAATAAAACCAGGATTTGATTTATATATTAATAATTATAGGGATCAAAAGAAAGATGTATTAAAAAAAATTAATGAAGATTTATTTTTATGTTTTACTGATAGTGATTTGAGAATAATTAATTATAAAGAAAAAAAAATAAAAAAATCCACTTTTGTTAATTCTATAGTAGAAGATATTTTTATTGGAACTAAAGGATTATTTTTTTTAGTTATAACCACAGATTATCAAAGTGATTGTAGTATTTTTTATGTTAAATTTTATAATCAAGATTTGATAGAAGAAATTCCCTTAATATATATATTGCATTATAAAATTCCTTTATATTTAAAAACAAAAAATGAAACAATTATTAGCTTAGAAGATAATAATTTAAAATATTGGGTTTATAAAAATTTGTAATATTATTTTAGTATTTATATTTATTTATTTTAAAAAATGAAAGATCAAAAATTAATTTCAATTAAACTTACATATTAAAAATTAGTTAAATGATAGAATATTCTTCCATACTCATATTCAATTTTTAATACTTTTTTTCACGCATAGATCAAAAGCATTGATATCATTGTTTATATATTTCACATATTGTGAAAAAGAAGTTTCTTTTTATTGAAATTAAGTTTTTTTTCTAATAATTCTTTTAAATGAAAAATCTGACATTGTTTTTTCAAGGGTTAAATTATAATTTTATAATGAATGTTTAATTTTTGAAATGAATTCATTTTTAGATTTATTTATTCTATAATTTCAATTACGTCATAATATTTATTTTTTTAAGATTAAATAAGTGTTTTTTTAATTTATAAAATATAAGGATGAGGTTTTTTTGAATTTTATATGAAATTAATATACACAAAAATTATTTTCCTCTTTTTTTTCTTTAATATATTACCATTTGAATTGTAATAAAAATTCTCTCAGCTCATAATTATTAATTTCAATTTACATATAGTTTCAATTGATTTTTTTGTTTTTAAATTATTATTATTCCTTTTAAAAATTATTGGTTAAATTATATAAATTATGTTATTCAGACATTTATGAATTTTTACTGCAATAATTACTATTATTTTTATATTATAAATCATTAATTTGATTAATTCTTATTAAAGAATATAATCTAAATTCTTTGAAATTACATAAAAAAAATTCAATAAAAATTATTAATAATTTTAGGAAAATATTTATTTAAATATATTATTATGTTTTAAAAAAAATATTTTTTATTTATGAAAAAGAAGAAATAAAATAAAAGTTTTTTAATTCTTTTAGAAATTTTAAAATAAAAATTAATTTAAGTAATTATTTTTATATAGAAAAGAATTTAAATTATTAATTAAATTTTTTATGAAGAAAGACTTAATATATTTAATACCAATATAAAAGATCAATGTAATACAAATATATTCTAAGATGAGAATAAACAAAAGATAAATATTCCAAATAAATAAGCTATAAATATAAAAAATATAAATATAAATTTTAAATTTGGATTGTAATTAAATTATCTAAGGAAATTTTTTAATAAAAGAATCCAAGTAATTTTCCTCCAACATGTTTTCTTCTTGCTTTATCTTGATCAATAATTCCAATATTTGTAGTTAAAACAAGATAACCAAATTGTCTAGATGGAAGTAAATTAGCAATCCATTTTTCATATTCATTAACTTTAATATCAAATCTTGGTGAAATAACTCCACATTTATTTATTCTTCCTAATAATTCTATAACAACTTTTCCTCCTCTTCTATCATCAACTACTTCAAAATCTCCTATATAATTTCTTTTTTGCATTAATTTAAGAAATCTAATTATAACTTTAGAACTAGGACGAATTAAAACTTGTCTCTTACCTGCTCTTTCAGCATTTAATATAGTTTTTAAAGCATCTGCCAATACTGAAATGAGAACCATCTTTTACAATAAATGAAGAAAAAATAAAATATTTATTAGATATAAATTAATTTAATTCAATAATTTTTCAAAAAAAATTAAATAAAAAAATATAAAAAAAACAAACGAAAAAACAAATAATATTAAATAAAAAAAAATGAATAAAACGGGAAGTGACATATTATGTTTTGTTTGTGATAACTTTTTTCCATTAGATCAACTTCAAAACCATGTAAATAAATGTAAAGTAGTATATGAGCATCAAAATCAATGTCATTTAATAATGCCAGAAGAATATAAAATATTATTAGATGCATATAAAGGTGGAGTTTACCCAGATGCAGAAGAAGTTGAAAATTTTAATAGAATGTTAGATGAAAAAAGTATTAAATATGGACAATCTTTTGCAACAAATGCTGAATTTAAAGAAATGAATAAACAATTTACAGAAACATTAAAAAAATCTAAAGAACCAGTAAAAGAAAAAAGACTTCCAGGTCAAAGACCAAGAATGTTAGTTTGTCCTTTATGTGGAAGAGAATTTGGTTCAATGAGTCTAAATATTCATATGAAGACTTGTAAAGAAAAGTTTGAAAGACAACAAAAAGATTTACCACCTAATCAAAGGAGAAATGCAGATAAAATTATTGCTAATTATAATGCAAATAATGCAAGATTACAAGCTGGAGGTAATTATAATATGGATGCTTTAAATCAACAAGCTTTTGATCAATATAATAATGATGCTTTGGTTAAATGTGAATATTGTGGAAGAACTTTCTTACCTGATAGATTAGCTGTTCATCAAAGAGTTTGTGCTAAACATCCTGAAATGTTTAAAAAGAAATAAGTAGTTTTTTTTTTCGTTTTTTTGCAATTTTTATTTTAGAATTTCTCATTTATTTTTTTAATTATTTTTTTACTTTTGAATTCTTTTTGGTTTTTATTACTATTTTTTTGTTTAAATAAATAAATATTTAATGTGCAATATTATATTATTTAATTTTATTTAATCATGAAATTAACTCATAGCATCACCGACACTTGCTACTATAGTGAAATAATTACTTTCAAAAATATTAGCTACAGATTCATTAAAAATTAAATTATATTGTTTAATTGAATCTCCACTGGGATAAACTAAAATAAAATGTGTTTTATTACTCATATTTCTTCCACAAGATATTATATTTTTAAATTCAATAATTTCAGGTTTTGCATTAGGTGTTAAAGGTTGTAAATTTAAAGTATATTGATTATTATCATAATTTCTTCCAAAAAAAATTTTAATTCTTTCTTTAAATCCACTAAATTCTTTATCACACGGGAAATTTTCACTTAAGTTAGAAATACCATCATCTAATTTTGTAATTTGTTTTTCAACTTCTTGAATTTTTAATTTAATATTTTTAATTTCCTTATCTTTTTCAAAAGATTTTTTACTTAAATCTTCTAAATCATGTAAATTTTGTAAAACAATTTTATCAATTTCTTCTGATGATTTCATATTTTTAATTTCTTCTTCTTTTTTCTTTTTATCATTCTCATATTCATTTATTTTATTTTGTAAAGAATTTACTGTAATTTTAATGCTTTCATTTTGTTTATTTGTAGAATTATTTTTCACAATTAATTCATTTAAATTCTCTTTTTGATTATTTATAATTGCTTCAAATTTAATTCTTTGTTCACTATTTAATTCTTTTAATTTACAAAATTTATCTACTAATTTTTTATTTTCTTCTTTTTGATTATTTAATTCTTCTTCTAAATTTTCTAATTTTTGTGAACTTTCAATATTCTTAGAAAAAAAAGTTCCAAATAAATTAGTAACTTTAGATGACATTGTTTTTTCTGTTTCTTGATTTTGTTGAATTCTTATTTGTTCATTTATATCTATAATTGCTCTTTTAATATCATTTATTTGGTCTTCTTTTTCTCTTGCTAAATTTTCATAATCTTTTAAAGTTTTTAAACAAGTTTTAGATTTTTGTTTTTCTTTTTCTAACGCATTTGATATTATTTGTAATTTTTTTTGAACTTCTTTTAAACTTTGTTGTTTCATTTCTAAAAAATAATTATAATTTAAATATTTATATAATTTGCTTAAAAGTTATAACAAAATTCAAACAAATAAATAATATAAAACATTATAAAAAATCATTATTTTATATTTAAACTAAAACTCATACAATTATTAATTTCTAAAATGTGAAAAAATTTTTTTTTATTTTCAATAAATTCTCCTCGATGACATTCTTTAATTTTCAAAAATTTTTCATTATATTTTCCAACTCCAGTAAAAGAAGTATAAGGAAAATCATTAATATTTAAATTAAATTTAGGAATATAAGAACTAGTTCTTAATAATTTATTAGAAATAACATGAATTTTTGAATTACTTCTTGGCTGGTCTTTATTAGAAGGTTGAAATAAAGAATTTCCTTTTTTTAAATTATTATATAATTCAAAAAAAAATTTTGATGAATTTGAACGAGAAATCTTATGTCTAGGACTATTTGATATATTTTTTTTTAATTGAAGTAAATTGGTTATTTTTTTAGGAGTTGGAGAAAGTATATTATTAAAATTTGTTTCATATATATCTTTTGTTTCTAATTCTCCTATATTTATTGTTAATTGTCTTTCTTTTAATGGCGATAAAATATTATTTAAATAAATATTTCCTTTTTCTTTTTCTGTTTCTTTTTCTCTATATTTAAATAATTTTTTATTGAAATCATTTTCATTTTTAAATATTTTCTTTTTTGAATTTTCATAATTCCAAAATTCTGAAAAATTAAGCCATAACTTATAAGAATGAGAATATACATAACAAAAATTATTTTCTAAAATTTCACCATCTTCTTCAAAGGATTGAAATGTTATAAAAATTTTAGAATCTCCTTTTATTGAACCATGTCTCACTCTTGGAGAACTTCTTTTTTCTTCTATAACTTCTTGAATAATAAATCTTCCTTTTTTTTCGACTTGCTTTTCATTTTCTTGGTTTGCTTCACTCATGAATAATTAATAAATACTAAATTTAAAAAAATAAAATTATTTATTTAAATATTTCTGTCATTGATTTGAAAAAAATTTATATCATATAAATAAAAATTATTATTCAAATAAATAAAGTTTTTATTTTTTTATGATTCTTCACTACTTTCAGAACTTTCTATTTCATTATAATTAATTTCCATAATATCTAAGAAATATTCAAGTACATTTGGTAAAAAATCATTTTTAAAAAAATTAGCTTCTATAAAATCTTTATTTAAATTACTTTTTTCTTTCATAAAAATATCAAAAAAAGAAGGAACTTCTTTTGTTATTGTTTTTATTTCTTTAATTTTTCCTCCTTTTTTGATTTTTTTTTTTACAATTTTTTTCATAGGATTTAATTTATCTTCTTTCCAATCAATTTCTGAAGAAAAACTATTTTCCAATTCTTCATCATCTTCATCTTTATAATCATATTCTTTAGTAATAATATCATTATGAAAAAAATCATTTTTATCAAAATAAAATACTAATTTAAAATTAGGAAATTCTCCTTCAATAGGAACAAAAGCTATATCACTTAAATAACTTAAAATTTTTTTATCATTTTCATTAATTTTAAAAAATTCTGCATTAATTAAAGCAATTTTCCAAAAGTCTTTTATTGGACCAAATTTAGGAGATTTTTTTACTTTTGTTCCTCCTAATTGAGATTCTTCATCTGGATTTTCACTTAAAATTTTATATTTCCCATAATCATCTTCTGTTAAATCAATTATTACATCATCTTCATTATATGTCTTTATTGTATATCTTATTTTATTAAATACTTCTATAATATTATTTTGTTTTTTTTCCTTTATTAGATTTGCTTCTGATTTATAACTAGATTTAAAATCTTCTTTTGCTTTTTTTAGTAAATAATGTAAATATACTGCTTTTATTTTTAATGATGGAGTTTTTATTACGAATAATGATGTTCTTACTTTTTCTTTTTCATCCATGGGCTTTTTCACTTTTTTTTTGTCTCCCATTTTTGGAATGAATTTTTATATTTATTTATTTATTTATTTAATTTAATGTTTAAATATTTTTTATGTATAATTTCCTTTATTTGAAACTTTTGTGTACTTTTTAAAAAGATTATAAATTTGTATTTTTTTTTCAGAGGAAATTTTATGGTTTAAACCTATATTTAAAACTTGAATTGGGATATTATTTTTATTTTTTATTAAATAATCTACAAAATAATCATTTAATTGATTACCAAATAAATCAAGTATATATAATTTTTGGAAGATTTGATTCTTAAAAAGAGAAATAATTGTTTCACTTGTAATATCATTATTACTTAATGATAACATTTTTAAATTTGTATTCTTAATATCTTTAATAAGTGAAAAAGAATCATCATCATTTAAACCACATAAAGATAAATATAATGCAATTAAAGATTTTAAAGAAAAACAAAATTTAATTGCTCTTTTACCAAGTAGATTTTTATTTAAAACTAAATGAGATAAATTTTCTAAATTATTAATTAATTCATCATTGAATTCATAATCTTCAATTTGACAATTAGTTAAGTCTAAATATGTTAAACTTGGGTTTTTCCAATTAAATAAATATTTAATACTATGTTTTAAGAAATTATTTGCCAAATTTAATTTTTTTAAATTCAAAAAATAATTTAATGAATGAGATATTTTTTTAATTGATTCATTTGAGATTTTATTGCTCGATAAATCTAATGTTATTAAATTTTTACAAAATTCATTTTCTAAAAAAATAGACATTGCATTATCATCTATTTTATTTTTTGATAAATTAATATATGATAAGTTATTATAACTATTACTTATTTTTCCTATATTTTTTGCATTGATTGAACATTGAAAAAAAATTAATTTTATTAAATTAGAAGCATCTAAAATTTTTTTATTAAATATATCAAGACAATTTAAAGTTAATTTGCATTCTATAAAAGATAGCATTTTAAGATATTTGAAATTAATTTGATCTAAAAGAAAACAAACATCTTTTGTTAATTTCATATTTTTAAAGTTAATTTGTTTTAATTCTAGATTATTGAATAAAGAAACTTTTTCTTTATTTGAATTACCAAAAACTTTTAAAAGAACATCAGATTGGATTTGAGAAAAAGTTATTCCAGATATCCTTTGAATATTCTCCTTTATAAAATTTATATAATAATTCTTTCCAAACAAATTTTGTTTGAAAAATTTTTCAGTATACATCAAATTTAAAGTAATTCCAAATTGATTTCTTAATAATAAATAAATAGGATATAATTCATATTCTATCATATTTGCATCATATGTATAATTATATTTTAGGGAAAATAATATACAAGTACATAATCCTATTTGTATTTCTTCTAAAGAATTTTCCTTCAATTTTCGCATTAAACGATAATAAAAGTCAAATAATTTTTTATTATTTAAAACATCGATTTGATTCTTAAGGAAAAATGAAAAAATTTTATAAGAAGATAATCCAATGTTCAATTTATTTTGAAAATATTTACTATTTTTAAATACATTCATTAATTCTCTGATTCCAATATAACCAGATAATAATTTAAATACTGGATTTTTTATTTTCATCAATAGAGAATTTGATTCCATAAAAATTTCAATTAAAAAAATTTTATTAAATTTAAATAATTTATTTATAATTAATTTAAACTTTTTATCCATTCACTCCAAATTGAAATTTTTTCACAAATAATACATTGAGTATCTTTAGGAATTAAAGCAAATTCTTTATTTTTTTCTAAGTTAGATATTGCTACACAAAACATATGAAATTTAGAAAAGCAATTAGGACATTTTACAATATATTCATTATTTAATTCAGTCTTATTTTCTTCTTCTTCATTATTTTCATTTTGACTTTCAGAATTATAATCAGAATCATCTTTATTTTTATTTTTTAAACTTTTATCAATATCTTCATCACATAAAATACATTTATCTGATATTTCTTTTGGTAATAAATCTTCAAAAATATCATTATTTTCATTTATTATTGTTTTTGATAATTCATCTTTAAAATTTTCTTGAGTCACATTTTTTATTATCTTTCTTTCATTCAATTCAATATTTATATTATCAAAAAGATAAATATTTAAATACATTTTTTCAAAAACTTTTGAATTCATAAGAATATTTAAAGCTTTTAATTTAAAATCAAGTGAATTAAAATATTTCTTTGTTTTTTTTCCTTTAATTTGAATATTTTCAATTTCTTTTGAAATTAAAGTAGATTTAAAAGGGTTTTGCCAAGCCCATTCAAATTTAAGGGCTACTATTTTGTTAGGAAAATTAGATATTACTAAAACAATTGTCCAAGGTCTTCTTCTTTTTGTAAATTTTGCCCCTCCTTTAATTAAACCATTATGTTGTCTTATTCTATGAATTGGATCATCTGTAAATCCTATATATGTTTCATTTTGATATTTTTGATTTTCAGAACGAAGAATATAACAAAAATACATATAGTTAATTTTAATTATTTTAATTTTTGTTTGTATATTTGAAGTAAAATTATTTTATTTTAAATTTCAGAATTTTAAATATTAAAATAAATCAAAAGAAGAATTATGCTTCTTTTTATCTTTTTTCATTATTATAGTATAATAGAATAAATGATAATTATTATAAATAATTATTTTATTTTATTTAATATTGAAAAATCATTATTATTATATTTTGATGATGATTTAAAATTAAAACTTAACATCAATTATAAAATTATTTAAAATTGTTATGAACATTTTATTTTTTTATAAAATTCAAAAAAAATTGGAATTTAAAATAAAATTATTAAATAAATTAAAACAAAATGTATAATAAAGACAATTTTGATCATATTTTTTATAGAATAAAAAAAAGTATCCCATCAAGTTATAATTTATATTTATTAATTGCAATTTTAAAAGTATATCCTTTGTTATTATTAACACATACAGGAGGATACACTAATCCTCCTGAGAAATTTATAAAGATTCATACGTATTTTAGATATTTCTCAATTACTTTTTATTTAAATAATTCCCTTTCGGGTTCAAATATTTTGTTAGTTATTGGAATAATTTTAATAATAAATCTCATTTTAATATTATTATTAGTTTATTATTTGTCAATAAGTAAAAGTGTAAAAAAAATAGATGAAAATTATGGAGATATATCATCACTTGGATATACTTTTAATATTTTTTCTCATTTTGTTTTTTTTAAGTATATTGTTTTATTTCAATTTTTTAACGAAATAAATTTATTTCCTTTGGTTTGTTTAAATAATGTTATTGATTATGATTCAATTACAAATAATAAAATCTTTGGGAGTAAAAATATAAAAAATACAGTTGATCATTTATGCGGTGGGAATAAAATTTCTTTTATTGGTATTTCTGTTATAAATCTTTTAATTGATGTTGGATTTTATTGGTTATTAACTTCAAGATTTTTTGATTTTAATGTTTTAAGTGATTATAATTGGAATTTTTATCCCAATTTTATTTTTTCATTTGAATTTATGGAAAGCTTTAGTCAATGTTTTTATATTTTATTTCTTTTTTATAAAAATAAAACTTTTCAATTATCTTTAGATATTTTTGTATTGGTTATCTTTGCACTTAATATATATCAAATGATAGCCAAAAATTTATTTTACACAGCAAATACAGAAAAATTTATTAACATTGCAAAATTTTCAAGGATAATCAGTTATTTATCAGCTGGATTTATTGCAATTTTCACTTTTGGTTCAAATTCTTATCCAAATGATATTAATATTATTGTATTAGTTATTATTGAATGTCTTATTTCTCTTGCTTTTATTATTTTTTCTCACAGTTGGGATGATGATTATATCAAAAATATTTTAGTAAATCCTTTACAAAATTTAAACGATAAAAATATATATCAAACTTTAATTTTTTTAATCAAAGAATTTAATAGTTTCCAAGATATTAATCAAAAATTTGATGATAATAATTTAGATTTATTTTTAAATAATTATGTTAATCATTTAAAAATATGTGAAGATATGCATTGTCCTTGTAAAAATTATGTTAAAAAAGTTACTGGTGCTTCTAATACAATTAAAAGTGGTTATACAACAGTAATTAATTTTACTCATATGAAAAAAGACCAACAAGAAGAATATATTCTTAATAAATTTTTTAATGTTTTAGCTGCTAATATTAATACTACCATTAAATATACAAATAATGTGAATTTAAATAATATTAAAGACTCTCAAAGACAAAAATTAATTTATCAATTGAGAATGAAATTAATTACTGCAGTTAAAAAATTAATATCTTATAAACTAGAAAAATTAACTTATCAAATTGAAAATACATTATCTCAAAATTTTTCAAAAACAACAAAAGATTTTATAAGAATTAATTTTTATAGTGTTAATATTTTATGTAATCATGCATATTATAAAACTCAATTTTTATATTTTGAATTTTTATCTGATTTTTTTAAAAAAAATGAAAGAATCTATCATTTTAACTTAATATATTATCTTTATTTGAAAATGTTTTCAATAAATGAATATAATACACATATGTCTCAAAATCGTTCAGTAAAAAAAGAACATACGGGAAATGGAATTCATTTAGATTTTAGAACTGTTTTATCTTTATGTGTAAAATATTATGAAATTGAAGATAAATTAATACAAACAGCAATAAATTATAATGATTTTATTCTTTATTTTACTAGGGATAAAATATTTTTCAATGAATTATTAAAAATAATGAGAAAATTTAAATCAAATTATAAAGGAGTTACAAGATATATTAGTCATTATTTTAAAAATGATAAAATTAATAATCTTTTTGTTTGTACTAAATTAATTTTATTTTTTAAAATTTTACATTTTGATATCCCAGAAACACTTCATAATAAATTAATAATTCAAATTCATGACACAGATGATAATAATAAAACTCATTCTTATATAGATTCAAATTATTATATGATAATAAATTATTTAAATGGAGATTTTGTGATTAAATTTATTTCTCATGAATTATTAATTGTTTTAGAATATTCAGAAGAAGAATTAAAAGAGAAAGATTTTCATATTTTAATGCCAGATAAATTAAGAAGATTACATAAACATATGATAATAAATGAAGTAAAAGGAAAAAATAGTACTTCAGGTGCTAAAGAAATTTTTTTTGTTGCAAAAAAGCAAAATTGTGTTTTATTTGATATTCAATATAAATTTCTTTTAAATTTAAGAGGTGAAATAACAATATTAACAGTTGTCAATTTAAAAAAACCAAATAAAGATTTTAGAATGTGTTTTTGTTGTTTAGAAGATCATGGTGATGTTTTAGCAATGAATAAAGAATATGAAGATTATTTTATTTTATCAATGAAATTATTAGAATATGTTAAAATTGATACTGAAAAATTAATCCTTCAAAATATGGGAGAAAGAATAAGAAATTTTTTTAAAGATGAAGAAAATACTGATTTTCAAGAACAATTTGATTATGAATTATTCCTACAAAGTTTATTTGATGAAGAATTTGAAGTTTTAAAAGAAAAAAATGAATTATTATACAGAAGAAAATATGCAAGATGGGAAGTTTTAAAAGAAATGAATAGAAAAGGAAGATATTATACTAGATATATAGAATTAAATATAAAACAAAGAGTTTTAGGAAAGAAAAAAATTTATTTTTTAAAATATTCAGTTAAAATCACTTTATCATTAAGATCAATTGAACCTCATTCAACGACTTTATCATTAATTCATGCAGTTAAAATATCAAAAAGAGAAATGGCAAAATTATCTTTTTATAAAGGAGAAGAAATTTATGAAAGTAAAACTGAAAAAGGACAACCTGAAATTCCACTTAATGAATCTCATGATGATTTATTTGAAAGTCAAAGTCAAATTTCAAGTGCAGTTTCTCAATTAAAAGAAAGAAATTCTGTTAGATTATTTAAACAAAAAAAAAATACTTTTCAATTTTTACCTAAAAGTAAAAATATTTTAATATTAATGATTTCTATTGGTATTATTAGTGTTGTGAATGTTATTTATAATATTATTTCTTTAGTTATTAAAAAAAATTATTATAAAAAATTAGAAAAATTTTTAGTAGTTGATGCTGATAGTATTGTTTTAAAAAATAATATATTTTTACTAACTGAAGGAATGTTAACTTTATCTTTTATTGAAGATGGTATTATTGATAGTAAATCCACAAGTTCAACTTTATCTGAATGTTTAAATTTAATTAATACTGAGACAGATATAATGGATCAAGTAACTTATAATATCTCTTATATTAATGCAAAATATTTTGAAAAGAATATTGATAATGCTTTAGTTAGTACTACTAATGATTTATCTTATGTTTTTAATGGAGGATATATTTATAAAAAAACAGATACTATTTATTATCAAGAATTAACAAGAATTAAAAAATTATCTTTAGATATGACAAATAAATATTCAATGGAGCAAAATATTTCTCTTCCAATAAAAGAAAAAAAAAATTCAAATATTTATAATTATTTCCTTTTGGATAAATTATTTAAAATTCAACACAATATATCAAGCTATGATATTTTACTTAACGATCAAGATATTGCTTTATTCTTTTTAATAAACAACATATTCCCTGAATTTGATGATTATTCAAATTCCCTTATGAAATTATTTGGAAAACAAGTAAAATCAGCTCAAAATTCCACAATGAGAAATATAATATTTATGAAAATATTAGAATTTATAATAATTTGTTTAATAATAGCAATTGAATGGGTATTTATCTTTTTAGGACATGAAAAATCAAAGAAAAAAATGGTTGTTTTACGTCAAAAAATAGAAGTAAATAATATAGAAATGACATTACAAAAAATAGATGAATTTATTCATTTTTCAAATAATTTTAATATAGGTTCTCTATATTATATAGCAGATTTAGATTTAAAAAGAGTAGAAAATACAGAAATCAATAATATAACTACAATCGGAACAAGTAGTATGGGAATGGGAACTTTCCTTAGTCAAACTAATAATATTAAAAAAA
Source organism: Isotricha intestinalis (assembly GCA_023807065.1). NCBI lineage: Eukaryota > Ciliophora > Litostomatea > Vestibuliferida > Isotrichidae > Isotricha > Isotricha intestinalis. The sequence goes on from JAJJLU010004008.1 coordinate 14,348, forward strand.
CAAATTTAACAGAAAATGGAAATGAATCTTCTTTTAATAATAATATTAGAGATGGAATTAAAGGAATGAATAGTCAAAAATCAACGAATTTAATTTTTAATAATAATAGTGATAATAGAGTTACTCCTGGAAATACTCCTTTAGGAAATTCAACTCCTGGGAATGAACCTGATGGAAAAAAAAATTTATTAAAAGTAATGCATAAATTAGAACAAATTAAAGGTATAAAAAAAACAAAAGATGTGAATGGGAATAATAATAATATTAGTAATAATATTTCAAATAATAATAGTGGAAATGCATTACTAGTTTTACCTAATTATGAGAAAAAACCAACTAAAGATTCAAAAATAAGTAATGAAAGTTCTCAATTATTTAATAATGAAAATATGGGAGAAAATATTGCTTTTGGAAAAAATGATAATGAAGAAAAAAAAAATATGGAAAATTCTCAAAACAATAATTATTATAATAATAATTTAAATCAAGATCAAGTAAAATCATGTTTTTCAAATAAAAACAAACAAAATAATAATAATATTAATTCTAATAGTAATAATGATAAAGATAACTCAGAAATAAAACCAGTTCTTAGAGGAAAAGAAGGAAATATAAGAATGAAAGAAGAAATTAAAATAAAATCAAATGAAGGAAATGAAATAAGTTTAAATGAAAAAATTGAAGATTCAAAAATAAATATTTTAAAAAATGATGAAGGAATTGGATTGATACAACCTACAGGTCAAAAAAAAAATAGAGTAACAAAAGTACAATTCAAAGAAAAAAATGTTAGATATTATTCTCCAGGTCAAAATGTTAATGAAACAGTGGATGAAAATTTTAAAAATAGTCAAAATAAAAATATTGATGATTCTGAAAATGGAAAAGATTTAACAGAATATAAAACAAGTTTAAATAATCCTAATAATAAAAAAAAAGTTAAATATAATTCTGATAAAGGAAGAGGACCTTCTTCAATTTCTCTTGCAATGAGTGGAATAGGAAAAATAAATAATAGACCTTTGTTAAATGAAATTAAATCTAATAATAATAGTATAAAGAATATTACTCCTTCTCAAATGAATTCTAGTAATGTTTCAAAAAAAAATTTAATTTCAAGTGATAAAAATCTAACTCCAATTGGAAAGGAAATTAAAGAAAAAAGTAGTTATAATGATATAAATAAATTCCAATTAATTGACCAAGGAAAAGCTGTTACAGTTAAAAAATCTCTTAAAACTGATCAAAAGAATATAAATGCAAAAGAAGAAATTATAGAATATAAAATTGATAATATTATTCATAATAATTTCCAAGTTAAAGTTATTTTGCATATTACTTTAGGAATTTTTATCATTTTATATGTTATTAGTTTAATTATGAATTTTATTTTCAATAAAAATATTGAAAATGCAAAATTATATACTGTATTATTATATAATAAAACAACATTATTAATGGGAAATATTTTAAATTATCAATTTCATGTCATTAGAGATTATCATGATCAAGAAGATGATGAACATAATATTAAATTAGAAGATGGGATTATGAAATATGAAGAAAACAGAAGATTATTAACTCATTTTGAAACAGAAAAAAATCCTTCAATATTAGAACAAACTTATGAATTTGAAAAAAATTTAAGAGATAATAATTTTTGTGATTATTTTTCTCAAAGATATTATAATGAATTTAAAGAAAATAATATAGATAAAGAAAGAGAAGAATGTTTAATTGTAGGAGAACAAATGAATATTAATGGTTTATCAAACGCAGAAAGCTATGTTTTATCTACTTTAATTGTTTTAATAGAAGATTGGAATAATTTATATAAAGCAAAAAAAGATTTAACCGAAGATGAAGTTGTTGAACATTTAAAATTTGATAAATTTTATGCAATTACACTAGAAATGGTTTATACCTTTAGAAAATATACTAGATTATTAAATGTATTTATCATGGATGATATAGGGAAAATTTTTAATAAAATTACTTTTGTAGAAAATATATTTGGATTATGTGGAATAATTTTAAATATAGTATTTCTAGTTTTAAGTCTTCTTTTTATTATTTATCCTATTAAATCAGTTGAATTATTAATTAGTTGGGTTTCTCATAAAATTATGCAAAATTAATTTTTATATTTCGTTATTTTAATATAAATAAATAAGAAATTGAATATTTTCTTAATAAAGTATATATATTTAATATTTAAAAATAATTTTTTCAATCATTATTTGATAAATGCTAATTATTTTAAAAGAATATAACACAACTAAAAATCACCATCTTATAATAAATTAAAATATTATATATATTTTAATAAAAATAAATTATTACAAATCTATATATAACCAACTCTATTTTTATAATCAATTTTAAGTCATTACCTAAAAAAATTTACATAGTTTGCTTTGGAGGAAGTTTAATGAATTCAAAATTATTTTTTTTTTCATCTATTAATCCATCATATTCATAAGGAATATTCATAATTAAACTTCTTTGAGTGCAATTATTATTATCATTATAAGAAATTTGAGAAATTTGATTTTTACAAAATAAATTATGAGTACTGTCAATCATATTATTTTTATAAAAACTTACTCCAGAATGAATTGAAGCTGCATATTGACTTGAAGAATAAATTACAGGTGAACTTTCAATTATTGTATCTTTTTCAATTCTATGTTTTTTATTTTCTTTATTTAATGATTTAAATGAACTTTTTTTTTTTATATTTGAATCATTATTATTACATTTTTTAATATTTCTTTCTAAAGCTGACAAATTCCCATGTGATTTAAATGCTACAGATTTATAAAATGATTTTGACTTTTTTTTCTGTCTTTTTCTATATATTAAAGTTTTAGCAGTTTTTCTTAAAAATTCTATTGAATAATTTATTTTATTATTTTCATTATTAGATTCAATTAATTCACTTGAAATATTTTTATCTAAAATTGATGTATCATTTGTATCATTTGATAATTTATGATATTCATCTTTTTCAATATCTTTTTCAAAGTTTTTATTTTTTTTAAATGATACTAAAATTTTATTTATTTTAAATCCTGGTTCTAAAAGAGGACTATTTTCAAATTCATTTTTTACAATATTATCATCAATAAAAGTTGTATATTTTCTCCTACTTGAAGAAAAAACACATGGATTTTCTATAATTATTTCAATATTATTATATGATTCATAAATTTTTTTTGAAGATATTGAATTAATTTTTGTTGGTAATGATATAAAATAAGGAATTTCTGAACTTATTTTCAATAATAAATGTGTTCTTACTTCATTGGCTTTATTTTTAGATGACATTTATATCTTATATATTTAAAATTATATTTTAATTAATGTAAATTAAATTAAAACATCTTCACAATATTTTCTTTTATTATTTTAATTAACCGAAAAAATTTTTTAATTTATAATAAACATTATAAATTAAATTAATAATTAAGAATTATTATTTTTTTAAATTTAAAATTTCTGTGATATATAAAATTTGCGCTTTAGATTTAGAATTTCTAGTATGAATAAAAAGATACATTTCTTTTTTATTATTCATATCAATTTTAACAAAGGAACCTAAATCAACATCATTTACAGCATATCTCATTTCTCCATTTATTAAAGTTATAGTAATATTATCACCTGCTTTTAGTCCTCTCCCTCCTTTTTTAAAGCAATTTTTCCATTCTTTTTTAAGTGTATAAAATTGGGTTAAATCTTCTAAAATACAATAAATATCAAATTTAGGACAATTAACATCAATTTGATCTAAAATTATATCTTTATTAAATGTAATACCAGTTCTAACCCAATCAACTGAAGAAAATAAAATTTTAGCTTGGAAATTCTTTGGTAAAGGGTATTTTGATATATTATAAATTTGATTATTAGTATAATTTAAGCCTGTATGAAATAAATAACAATTTTTAATACAATCTACATTTTTTTTTAACATTAAACAATTCATACAAAAGCATTTTTTACATATACATCTTCTTAAATCTTCATTAGAATCACAAATATTACAATTTGAAATATTAAAAGTATTATCTCTAAAATGTTCTTCTAAATGATTATCTAATTCATTTCTTTGAATTCTAAAACCACAAAAACCACATTCAATATGAATAAAATTACATAAATTAATTAAATGATTTTGTAAATCTTTATAACTACCAGAAAAATCACAAGGATCATTAGGGCATTTAATTTTTTGGAAAAGACATTTATTTTCATGTTCAAACATATTCCAATATTCACATTCATAATCACATTCAGGGTAATTAATACATCTTAATTTAATAACATTTAACATTTTTTTAGTATTTAATCTTGCTTTTTCTATTTTAAATTCTTCACATTTCATTGGACATGTAGGGTTTATTTTTATCCATTCATTTATACAATCTTCACAAAATAAAGAACCACATACACCACATTCATATGGTTTATTTATTATTTCTAAACATATTGCACATTTTATTAAAGGTTCTATTATATTTATTTCTTCTAAATTTACTATCCTTCCTCTAGTAATTCCATTTCTTTGTGTTACATATAAGGATTTAATTCCGTTTTCTTGAAATGAATCCATATATTTATTTTATGTTTTTTTATTGTTTGAAAAAATATTTTTTAAATTTATTTTTATAGAATAATAATTAATTTTATATTAGTATATATTAAAATCATTGAATCTTTTTATTGTATTTTTTTATTGAAAATAAACTGTTATGTTTTTTTTCTTGATTTAAAATATATTTATTAACACTTTTGTAAACAACAATTTTTTATTTCAGATAAAAATTTCAAACTTATTTCATTTCAATTAAAAATAAATTTATTTATATATTTTTGATTTTTAAAGACTTATTTACATAATATTTCCATCTCAAAGTATCAAAAATTGAAAAAATTTAATTTTATTGATAATCATTTATTTGTAATATCATATTGTCTAGGACCTAATTTAAAACCAATAAAATTTTTTTTACTTTTTTATCTAAAATACTTCGATAAACAGAACTATGAAAAACAGGTTCAATATGGATTTGATTAATAAATTTTCTTTTAATATAACCTCCAGGACCAATTTTTTCTTTTTTTAAACTTTCATTTCTTTTTCCTTTATCACTAGAATTAAATCCCAAAATATTATTATTATTATAATTAATCCTTTAAGAATTAAAATATTTAATACTTCCAAAATTATTATATTTTCCAACACCAGGATTATTATTAAAATTAATACATTCATATCTATTTAAATTATTATTATTAATTGAAGTTTTAGGTCTTTCTTTATTTAATATATTATTTCCAGTTCTTAAATCAACAAATCTTCCATTAATATTTATAGTATTTAAAATTCGAGTATTTGAAAAAGGATTTATATAACTTACAGGACTTGGATTTTCACTTCTTTTTCTTTCTTATGTTTCTGTTTCTCTAAATCTTATATCTCTTCTATAAAATCTACTTTATTTTTATATATGTTGTTATTGATGATTGAGATGTTGATAAAGATACATTATTTAAAAACTTAATATATTTCTTTTGTTTTTTTTATATCAGAATCATTTATATTATTATTATTTGATTTTAACTTTTTATCATAAGGAAAACGAAATGATTGAGATAAAAAACCTATTTGAGATTTATTTGGTGGAGTTTTATTTTTTTTTCTTTTTTTTTATTTTTTGCTCAGTTAAAGGATTATAAAATGATTGTAAATCATCTGTTGTTTTTATACTAATTTCAACAGGAGAATTTAATCCTTTTACAAATCTATCAACAACTATAAAAATAATTCTTATGAAGCTTTTTAAAAGAACTAATATTATTATTACTTCCAGGACCTTATTATTTCCTTTTAAATAAGATATTTTTTATTAGGAATAATATTTTTACCATAACTTTTATAAAACCCCCAATTTTTATTTCTAAAATTAGTATTATTATTTTCTTCAAAAGTACCTTGAGTACAATTAATATGATTATTATTATAACTAGTTTTTGGTCTTAATTTTAAAATAAAAAAATTAATATTATTATTATATTTATTTGGTGATACAAATAAGAAAACTTATTATGAAGAGGTTTATTTAGAATTTATTTTGTTTTTTGTTTTTTGATTCATTTATTTATATTTTTTAATTTAATTTTTAAATATATAATTTTATTATGAAAATAAATAAATTAAGGAGATTAAAAAATCCTAGAATCGGAGAATAAATTATAATGGAAAGGAAATTAAGATTTAAGATTCATAGATTTGAATAGGGACAAACCATTCATATTAAAAATACAAATGAAAAAAAGGAAAATAAAAGAATATATTAAATATTATTCAATTCACTTATTTCA
>JAJJLU010004009.1:0-20691 GCA_023807065.1 Isotricha intestinalis
AAAGATAAAATTAAATCTTTGATTAATGAAAAAGAAAATTTAAGTAAAGATTCTTTCATTCAAAAAAAACAAATAAATGATTTAAAACTTGAAATATCCAAATTAAATCAAAATAATGTTTCTTTAATAAAAGAAAAAATTGGTTTTGAAAATAAATTAAAAAAATTAGAAAATGAAGAACAAGAACATATAACTAATGTTTATTTAATTAATCAAAAAATGAAATATGTTGAAAGTGAGTCATTAAAGAAAAAAGAAGAAATAAATAATTTAAATATTAAAAATGAAAATTTGATTAAACAAATTGAAGAATTTAAAAATGAAATTTTTATTCAAAAAAATATTGCTAATAATAAACAATATGAAATTGAAAAAAGACTTTTTGAAATCAAAATGTTAAATTCAAAAATAAATGAACTAACAATTGAAATTGATAAATTATCAAAAGATAAAATATTATTTGAAGAATCAAATAAAATAGCATTAAAAAATTACACTGATCAAATAAGTTTATTAAATAATGAAAATAAAGAATTAAAAAGTCAAAATAAAGATTTAAATGAAAAGATAAAAAAATTAGCAAATATATCTTTAAAAGAAAGTAAAGAAATAAAATCAAATATAAAAAGTTCAAACATAAATAAAAATTTAGATGACTCAATTGATTATCTTAAATTTTTTCAAAAAGGTTCTCATGATGAAAATAACAGTAATAATAGATATTTTAAAAATAATAATGTTAAAAATAATAATGATTTATTAATTAAAATAGATGAATTAAATAAAATAATTAAAGAAAAAGATTTAGAAATTCAAAGAATTAAAGGTGAAAATTTATCAAATGAAAAAATATTACAAAATAAAAATCAAGAATTAATTAATGAATTAAATGAAAAAATAGAAAAAGAAGATGAAATTAAAAATATTGTTGAAAATTTAGCGAAAAAAACAGAAGAAATGGAAGAGCAATTTAATATTGAAAAAGAAAAAATTATAAAAGATTATGAAAATAAATTATCAAAAGAAAAAGAAATAAGTTTTAAATTAAAAAAAGAAATTAAAAAATTAATAAAAAAATGTAGTGATTTACAAATAGAAAAAAATAGAATAGAAAATATAAATGAATTAAATAATTATAATTATATAAATAACATCCCTTCAAATAATAAAATAGATAGTTATTCTTTTAATAATTATGAAAATCAAATAGATGAAAAAGATATAAATGAAATTAAAAAGAAAACTTATAATATAATAGATGATGAAAATCAAAATAAAAATTATAAGATAAATAAAAAAGAAATAAGAGAACAAACTAAACAAAGAATAAATAATATAATGAATTTTGCAGAATTAAATATGATGAAAAATTCAGATAGTAATTTTAATAATACTTTAAGAAGTAATTATAATATGGATCAATATAATAATTTTCATGAAGATAATAAATTTGAAGATAATATATCTATTGATAATAAAGAATTAAAAAATTTTCTCATACTTTCAAAATTAAAACCTAATGAAATTTCAACAACTAAATTAAAATCTCTAAAAAATAATAATAAATAAAATACAAAAAAATATTTTATTAAATTATTTATTCCATTTATACATATTTATTGTATTTAAATTGATTAAATAAGAATTATAATTATTCTTTTAATTTTAAAATTTTCTTAATAAATAACAATGAAAGTAGAGTCAACAAAAATATCATTAAAAAAAAAAGATGATTCATTAAATTTTACTCAATCACAAGAACATTCAGTTACAAGTAGTCAATTAAATGGATCAAGTTATTTTAGTAGGGATTCAAATATATTCTTTGCAAATAAATCTCTTTGTTTTTCAAAAGACAGTAAATTTCGTTATTTAATTCAAAGAATAATCACAACAAAAATATTTATTCACATAATAGATTTAATTATTATTGCAAATTGTTTTTTTTTAATTTTAGAAACAATAGATAAATTTGAAATATATTCAGATTATTTCCATAATTTTTTTACAATAATATTTATTATAGAATGTATTTTAAAAATAATAGCTTTTGGTTTTTTTATGGAAGAATATTCTTATTTAAGAGATCCTTGGAATTGGATAGATTTTTTTATAGTTATTACTGGAGTATTATATTTTATTCCTCACTTCAAATTAAATATAAATTCAATTAGGTCTTTTAGATTACTTCGTCCTTTAAAAGCTTTATCAAGTTTACCTTCAATGAGAAAATTTATTCATTCATTAATTAATTGCTTTTATGATTTAATTGATATAATAATAATAATATGTTTTGTTTTTTTTTTCTTTGCTTTATTAGGATATGCTATTTTTGATAACAGATTTAATTTTATTTGTAGAACCACAATAATTCCAATTGAAGGTGATTTACCAATTGATCCTTTATATTCTAATTATTTATGTGGAGGTGAAATTACGTGTGGAAATAAATTAGAATATTGTTTAAATACCTGGGATTTTTATTATGAAAAAAAATATTTTATTCCAAATGATTTTCCTTTTGAAAATCCTAATTTTTATGAAAATGAAAAAAAAAAAATATTTAATTATGGTTTAACTAATTTTAATAATATTTTCTCTTCTCTTTTTATAGTTTGTATTATTTCAACTTCTGAAGGTTGGGTTAATTTAATGTTTATGATGATGGATGGATACAATTATTATGTTTCATTAATATATTTTATATTTTGTTTATTTGTAAATCATTATTTCATGTTAAATTTAATAACTGCATTATTATTATATAATTTTAATAAAGAAAGAGACGATATTGAAATTTCAATTTCTATTTCAAAAAGAGGAAAAAAAAAAAAAAAAAATAAAATTAAAATGACAATTGGAGATGAAAATTTTTCTGATTTTAATCAAAGTAATGGATCAAGTATTTATTCAAAGGGAAGTCACAGTAAAATAGACGTTAATTTAAATATTAATTCTAATAATTTAACTGATATGAATGAAATGAATAAAATAAAGAGAAAATATAAAATAATAAATTTTAATAGAAATATTAAAAGAAGTACTAATGTTTTTTATGTTAAAATAGTTAATTTTTTTATTGATATTAAATGGTTTAAAAAAACAAAAAAATTATCTAAATATCATAAGAATTTCACTTTTGGTTATTATTGTTATGTTATTGTTCAACAACCTATTGTACAAAAATTTTTTTATTTATGTATTATATTAAATAGTGTTGTTTATGCTTTTGAAAGAAAAGGAATTAGCGAAAAAGAACAAAAACTTCATGATAAATTTAATACTATTTTAGTTTGTTTTTTTGTCATTGATATTATTTTATCTTTATTTGCTTATAGTATCAAAGAATACTTTCATTATTATTATAATATTTTGGATTTTATTATTGTTTTCATTTCTTTTATTGAAGTAATTTTTAAAGAAAGTAAAATTATTAGTTATAAATCTTCTTCTAGTGAATCTAGTGTTTTAACTTGTTTAAGAATGATAAGAATATTTCAATTATTTAGAAAATGGGAAAGCTTTAATATTATTTTAGATAGTATTAAAAGAACTATTATCAGAATGATGGATTTTTTATTTATTTTTTGTATATTTATTTTTATTTTCACTTTATTAGGTCAAAATTTTTTTAATAATTCATTAAAATATAAAAATGATAGATTTTATGCTCAAGCTGATTCTGAATATTATAATTTTGATAATTTAATTAATAGTTTAGTTTGTGTTATTATTATTATTGTGGGTGATCATTGGACTGATCTTTTATTTGATTTATATCGAAGTGATAAAAATAATAAAGTTGAAGTGATAATATATTTCTTTTTTATTGTTTTATTTGGGCAAATTATATTAATTAAAATTTTTTTAGCTCATTTGATTGAGCAATTTGATTTAAGTAAAAAACATTTTGAAAAAAACTTTACTGTACATGATTTTCTTTTGGATACTATTTATTATTCAAGTTCTGTAAATATAAATTGTACTTCAAAGATAAAACCAATTGATTCTCAAATTTTATTATATTTAAAAGGTATTTCCCAAATAAAACCAAATTATTCTTTAAGTGAAAGTTTTTTTGAATTGATAAATAAAATAGAAATTAATTTTATAACTCATAAAAAAAAAAAAATTCATGTTATGAGAAAACATTTTAGAGAACATATTTTAAGATATGGTGGATATTATGAAGAAATGGATAATATGAAAATATTTAATTTTGATGATGTTTTAATAAAACATACAAATAATATTCAAGTAGAATTATTTTATAATGATGAATTGGATAAAATTGATTATTATGATTTATCAAATTATAATTTAGAAGAAACATCTATTTTAGAAGAATCAAATTCAATAAGTGAAATTTCCTTTAGTAAAAATGAAGGAAATAAATATACTGAAATAGAAAATATTGTTTTAGAAGAAATAGAAAATGAAAATGAAATAGAAAATCCAATAATAACAAATGATAAATTACTAAGAACAATTAAACAAGATGAAATGCCTTCAATAAAAGAAACAGATTATGATATTGTTTCAATACCAAATGATCAAAAAAGTTCAAATAAAAATAATAGAAGTATTCTTTCAAGTTTTACAGCTTCAAGAAATCTAACCTTAACTTCAATTAATTCTATTGGAAGTAAATATAGTGGATTATTTTCTGTTGGTTATGAATATTCTTTTGATGAAGATTCAAATTATGAAGAAAAAAGTTTTTGGGAAAAATTTTATAATTACATTAGTAAAGCTAGTTGTTTTATAATAGGAAAAAATTGGAAAATTAGAAAAAAAATACATGATTTTGTATATAATAAATATATATCATATATAATATTTTTTTTAATTGTAACAAATACAATATTAATTTGTTTTGACAATCCTTGGTTAGATCCAAAATCAAATTTTGCTAAATTTTCAAAAAAAGCAAATCAATGTTATACATGCATTTTTGTATGTAATTTAACATTAAAAATGATATCTGATGGTATTATTTTTGATAAAAATGCTTATTTAAGAAATTTAATTAATATTATTGATTGTTTTTGTTGTGTTATTGGAGTTTTAGGTTTTTTTAATGTTATGACTCAATATAGATATTTAAGAGCTTTAAGATCTATTAAACCTATTAGAATATTAATTAGAAGTGAAAATTTATCTTTAACGATGGAAACTATTATTGCTTCTATTCCAGCTATGATTAATTTAATCATTTTTATCTTTTTATATATTTATACTTTTACTCTCTTAGGTATTAATATATTTAAAGGTATTTTAGTTAATGTTTGTGACAATGATTATTCTCTTCAAACAGAAAAAGAATGTTTAGATAATGGAGGTCATTGGATTTTTAATAGGGAAAATTATGCTAATTTTTTTTATGGTTTAAAATCTACTTTTGAATTAATTTTAAAGGATGAATGGGTTCAAGAAATGCAAATTGCTGGAATGAAAACTGGTTCTAAATGGGTTTGGCTTTATTATATTATAGTTATGTTTATTGGAAATATTTTTTTATTAAATATGATTCTTGCTGTTATTATTCAAGAATTTAGAACTTTAAAAGCTAAAAAATTTAATTTTGCTTTATTAAATGATGCTGAAAAAAATTGGATTCAAACCCAAAAAATTATAATGAAATTTCATCCTAAGAAAAAATTCCTTGTTTCAAAAGAAAAAAAAATAGTTGATTATTTATATTTATTCTTTGAATCAAATGGATATTATATTTATATGGTTAGTAATGTTATAATATCAATAATAGCATTTCTTTTTAGATTAAATCATTTAAATAAAAAAATGAGAACAATATTTATTGGAATAGATTACTCATGTGAATTTTTACTGACTGTAGAAGTAATATTAAAAATTTGGGTTTATGGAAGAGAATTTTTCCATAATAAATGGAATATATTTGATTTAATTATAGCAATATTAATAGATTTATCAATTCCAATAGATTTTATTAAATGGGAAAGTATATTTGAATCAACTATTGATGCAGTTCCTTTATCATTAAGATTTTTAAGATTACTTGAATTAGTGAAAATATTATCAAAAGATGGAAGAATGAGAGCTTTATTAGATACTTTATTATATGAATTACCATCATTAGGTAATGTTTTTGTATTTGCAAGTTTTATTTTTTTAATATATGGAAATGTAGGTATGAATGTTTTTGGTCAAGTTCCTTATAGAAAAAAAATAAATCGAAATTCAAATTTTAGAAATTTTCTTTCTTCGTGTTTAACTTTATTACAAGTGACAACAGGTGAAGATTGGAATGAATTAATGAATGAATTAGCATATCATGATTGTAGAGATCCATCAAGTGAAATATATAAACATGATTATTATTGTATTAATTATAATATTACTTGTTTTGATGAAAAATATATTAATTATACTTCAATGTCAAAATTAGGAAGATTCTCATGTGGTCATTCTTTTTCATATGCTTTCTTTATTTCTTTTGTTATTATATGTCCTGTTTTTATTATGAATTTATGTGTTGTAATGGTTGTTCAAGGATTTGAAGAAAGTGTTTTTGAAAATGAAGGAATTTTACCTTTAGAATATATTGAACAATTTATTTCTTTATGGGAAGAATATGACCCTTATAATACTAAAGTTATTAAACCTTATGAATTTGTTCTTATTATGAAAGAATTACAACCTCCTGTTGGTTATAATTATGATAGGAATTTAGTTTCTAATAATTTTAAAAGTAGAAGAGAAAAAAAAGAATATATGGAATTTCAAAGTATTGTTAATCAAATTAAAGAGAATGTTAATAAAGAAAAAGAAGAACAGAAATTAAATAATTATAATATTAAAAATACTAATTTAATTAATATTCAAAGTGATATAAATAATAATAATAATATTATTAAACCTTTGAAAATTAAAAATTCTTTTAAAAAAGAGAATTATAAAATTGAATTTGAGAGTAATATTTCTCCTCATCAAATGAGTAAAATTAATGAAAATACAGAAGATAATCAACCATCTACTTTCCGTAAATTACATACAATAGAAAATTTTAATGAGCGTATAAATTTCAATAAATTATCTTCTACATCAAATAATATATATCCATTTTTTACAGAAGAATATCCAAAAAATAAAATATATGTGAGTAAAAATTTAAAGTTTTATACATCTGATATAGAAATAATTCAATTAATGTATAAATATAATATTTTAGCATATGATATATATAAAAAAGATCATACTGGGTCAGGATATAATTATAATATAAGTAAAGAAGAAGAAGAAAAATTTAAAAAAATCCATCAACATATTGAAAATAAAGGTTGTGATGATTTATATATTCATTTTATTGATGCTTTATTTTCTGTTAGTAAATATGCTGTTTCTATCAGTCAAAATGTTTCTTTAAAAAAATTAAGAAGAAATGAAGTTTGTAAATATAGTAAAAAAATGTGGGAAGCTGAATATGATAAAAAATATATTAAACCTTTTTTTCTTAATATTGAAAGAAGAGAAGAAAATTTTGCTCTTTCAAAGAAATTATCTGCTAAGAGAATAATTGATTTATATAATTTTTATAAAGCTAGGAAAGAATATTACAATAAAATTAGTGTTATTAGAAAAAAAAATTTAGATAAAAAAGCAAAATTAACAAGTGTTGTAACTGTTTATTCTATGAAATCTTTTGATTATCAAAAGAGAATTTCTATGGTTAGAAATAGAAGAAGAAGTTCAATTGTTATTTTAAATGAACAAAAAAATTTTCGAAGAGAATCAGTTCAAAATCCTTATACGACACTTAATCCTGAAAAAATTCTTAAAAAAAAAAGTGATAAAGTCAATATTTCTATTTCTAATACTAGTAATAAAATTAATACTATAAGTGAAAATAAAAGTTTTGTAAGTGATGCTGAAATCAATGTGAGCGATATTGATAATAATAATCATAATAATTAAAAATACAATTTTTTTTATTATGAATTAAAAAATATCTTTTTAATTAAAAGTGATATATTATTAATTCAAAATTATAACTCTTATTTGAAAATTATATTGGATTATATATAAAAATAAATAGATTTTTATTAAATAATCTTTAAAATATTTTAAATAAAAAAAATTCTATCATCATAAAAAAAATAAATAAAAAAATAAAAAATGGGTAATAAATCAAATATTTGTTCAACATGTAATGAAGAAAATGAGGCAATATTAAATGATAAGAATTATACTCAAATAAAAAATGATATAATAAATAACTCAAATACAATAGGACATTCATATATAATTCATTTATCAGATACTAGAAGATCTTCAAATTCATTAAATATATCAAATAGACCTCCTTCAAAAAATGATCTATCAAATCAAACTCAATACTTTGGTGATATTGTTGAAGGTAAAAAACAAGGAAAAGGAAAATTAATTTTTTCAGATGGTTCTTATTATGAAGGAAATTTTAAAGATGATTTATTTAATGGAAATGGAATTTTAGTAAAAGATAATTATATTTATAAAGGTGATTTTCTTAATGGTAAAAAACATGGAAAAGGTAAAATAGAAATTACTTATAAATTAAACAATAATGATAATATAAACAATAATGATAATATAAATAATAATGATAATATAAATAATAATGATAATATAAATAATAATGATAATAATATTATAATAAATCATATTAATGATAATATAATAGAGAAAAAAATATATGAAGGAGAATGGGAAAATGATTATATTAATGGAGATGGATTAGAAATAATTCAAAATGAAAATAATATTATAACAACTTATAATGGTCATTTTATTAAAGGGAAAAAAAATGGAAAAGGTAAATTAATATTATCAAATGGTTCTGAATATTATGGTGATTTTAACGATGATTTATTAAATGGAAACGGTATTTTTAAATGGAATGAAAATAAATATTATAATGGACAATGGAATAAAAATTGTATTGAAGGTTTTGGTGTTTTATTTGAAGAAAAAAAAAAATATATTGGTTATTTTAAAAATGATAAAAAAAATGGTATAGGAGCTTGTTATTATATTAATAATAATATTATTGTTATTGGGAAGTGGATATGGGATAAATTAGATAATGGAATTGTTGTTGTTATTGACAATGAAAAAAATGAAAATATTGTTAAAATGGAAAATGAAATTATTGTTAAAAAATATAATGATGAAGAAATTGATAATGAAAAAATTAGAGATAGTGATTTATATAAAGAATATATGAAAATATATGAAGAAAAAATTAAATGTGAGATAAATTAATTGTTTGCTAATAAGTGCCAAATTTTTTTAAATTTATAAATATATTCTGTTATATTCTTTTTGTATATGTAATAGTGAAAAAATATTTGTTTTTTTAATAATATTTTTTAGTTAAAAATTAAAGTAATTAAACTTTTTATTCCACAATTAATTTATTTATAAAAACTAATAAATTGTTAAACATAATTTTTTAAATCAATTTAGTCAAAATATTACATTTTTTTATAAAAGAATAAATAAATAAGATTAAAAAAATCAATTATATTATTCACAATTTCTTTAAATTTTTTAATTGAATTTTTATTTGATTAACTGATTTTTTTGCATTAAATTAAGTAAAACTTCCTTAATTGCATTATATAATCTTGTAGTTTTACTGAAAATTTGAAGTAAAGTTTCTTGATTTGTTTTAATTAAAATTCCAGTTAATCTAGAACATAAAAATTCATCATCACATTTTCCTTTAGTAATATTTAACTTATATTGAGGAATAAATTTAATTAAAAAATAATATAAAGTTTCTCCAAGAGCTTCTGTTCTTTCTTCTATATTTTCAATTTGTAAAATTTTTTTAATTATTTCAATTAAATTTTCACTTTCAACAGTGATTTTTCTAATTGAATGATTGTTATTATGAATACTAGGACTACTATAATTATCTTCTGTATTATTATTAGAGTTATAATTAATATTATCATTGTTATAATTATTATTATTTCCATTTTGTAATTGAGTTATATTATTACTTGAATAATAAAAAGAAATTGGTTGAGATATTTGAGTAATATTTAAATTATGATATTTTTTAGGATCCATTTTTTTTTCTACATAATCAATATCACATTTAATTAAATTATCCTTAATCAAAATTTCTTTTTCATTCGAAGAATTTTTAGCTAATTTTGCAGATGAAATTGTTTTATATATTATAATGGCTTTTCCTAAACTTTCAAATATAAATTTTTTATTTATTATTTCTCCTTTTTCATTTGTTACATTTGTTAATTTTGCTTTTGTTAAAATTTTAATTTTTTTAATTACTCCAAATTGAGAAAAATAAACTTTTAAATCATTTTCATTAATATCTTTAGGTAAATTTTTTATCATTAAAGTATTACATTCATTTTTTACATAAATAAAACTTTGACTTGTTGAAGTTGTGATACTTGTTGAAGAACTCATTTTATTGTTATATCTATTATTATGATAATAAATATTATTATTTGAATTTTCTTGATTTGAATTGTCATTCTTTGAATTTTCAATTTTTTCAATTATATTTTTATCAATTGGAATTAAAGTTATATTTAATTTACTTTTCATTCCTTCTTTAGCATTTTCAGCTTCTTCTTTTTTAGAATATATTATTATTCCAATGTTATTATTATTTTCATTTAAAATTCCATATTTTTGAATTTTACCATAAACTTCAAAAATATTTTTTAATATATCTTCATTATTTAAAGAATTTGGTAAATTATCAATTTTTAACATTGGAACAATGTCTTCTTCTAAAGTATTATTATTATTTATATTATCTTGAGATAGATAATATGTAACATTTATATTTTTTCCTTTAAGATAATAATTATTCATTATATCAATTGCATTATTTGCATCTTGAATATTTTCATAATTAATTTGTGCATAAATTGGATAATCATTATTAGGGTTTTTATTGATTGATAACATTGAAATTTTTCCAAACTTTGAAAAAATTTCAAATAATTCTTCTTCAGTAAAGTCATTAGGTAAATTTGATATATATAAATTATTTCGATTTATTTTTTCTTCTTTTGGAATAAAGTGTTTAACTGTTATATTAGAACCATTCATTTTTTGGTTATTTAATAATGTGATTGCTTTAACTGATTCATTAGGATATTTAAATTTAATATATGCAAAGGATTTTTTTCCTTTTCTTGGTTTTATATTAATTAGATCAATATTAAAATTTCCAAAGGAGAAAATAAAATTTATTATTTCATTTTCATCACAATTAAAAGGAATTCCTGATAATATAATCATATTTTTATTATTTGACATTAATATTTATATATTTAAGAATTAAATAGTTTTATTAAAAAAAATTAAAATCACTATATATTATATTAAATGGAAAAATTGATATATAAATTTTTCTCTTATATAAAAAAACATCTATCATATTTTTCAAATTTCAAATATTTTTATAAAAACAACTATCCCAATATATATGTAACTTAATGATTTAAAAAAAATGATAAATTAATGAGTACTTTCTTGAGTACTTTTTTTTGATGAATTTTGAGAACAAATTTCACTTTCAGAATCATTTATTATCATATTATTTATAAGAATTTCATTCCTGATTTCTATGATTTGAAACATTTTTCTGCATTCAATTTCTTGTTCACAATTTGAATTAAATTCAGCTAATTCATCAAAAATACCATCCATACTTTTATCTAAAAAAATATAATATTTATATAATATAAAACAAAATTAAAATTTAAGGATTTAATTAAAAATTAATCAAAATTATTTTCTACATCACAATTTTCCTTGTTAAGAATGTTATCCTCTATATCACTTTCGCTTCCTTTTTTATTTCCATTATCCTTTCCAAAACTACTACCAAAATTGACAAAATGACCAGAGCGATGAATTTCATGATAAAAATCTTTAGGATTTCCAAGAATTAATCCATAATTCATATTACTAACAGGTTCAACTCCTATAAAATTATAATTCCAAATTTCGTTGTCAGGAATCATATAAAATCCCATGAATTTTTCACTAAGAATTAATTGAACTCTTTCAAAATCAGCATCAGAGTAACCAATTGGGTTATTACTAACTTCTTTACATTTACTTCCCCATTCAAAACCTTGTGGAGTTAATTTATAACCACAAAGAGTACAAGAACCTTGAGTAAAACTACAAGTTAAAATAATACTAGTTTCAATATCCCATGAATTTCTCTCATTGAGAAATTTACTCATCAATTGAGCATCATAAGGAGTTAATTGATGAGTTTCTGAAGGTTGAGTATGTATATAACCTAAAGGCTCAAAATCTCTTAAATAAGGATGTTCTGGTGGTTGAATTGGGAAATTTATATTTAAATGATTTCCTGTTTGAGGTACTAAAACTATACAATGTATTTCCTTTACTAATGCATCATTTTTTGGAGTTATTCCATATAAATATCCTCCTATTTGAGTCCTTAAATCTGAAATTATTATAAATTTTTTTAATAAATTTTTTGGTAATACATATGTTAATCCATTTTCTTGAATATCTTCACTATTTACATATATATGATTTGTTCTTAAGTGAAGATTACTTGCTGATACTGCTTTTATTCTCCAATCTGTTTTTGATAAAAATTTCTGCTGTTCATATGGAGATATTGTTTGAGATGTTATTGTCTCTCCTAAACGATTCACTGTTGTTGATGTTGTTATTTCTCCTATATTTACATTTCCTACTTCAAAGTTGTTATTTGTTGATTTTTTATTTGGATCAGTAGTTGGATTTAATATATTTGGAGTTGTTATTTCCATTCCTAAAATTATATCTTTTATCTCACTTTGAGTTAATGAGGCTACATTAACATTATTTTTTTTACCATAATCTTGAAGAATTAAATTTTTTAATTCTACTTCTACTTTCACCCATTCTTCAGGAGTGAAATTTGGCCATAAATATCTTAATTTTTCTTTATCTTCTCCTTCTTCTGTTACTTGAGTTTCTATTGGATGTAATTCTTGTTTTAATATTATTTTAGTTCTTTCTTGATTTACATGTAAACTTCTTAATATTAATATTAATCTAATAAATGCAGTATATGAAGAAACAGTTTCAGTCCAATCATCATATAAATTACATAAAATCATTTTTGGTTTTGTTGCCTTTAAAATTTGATCTCCTAATTTTTCTATTTTTAAAACA
This sequence comes from Isotricha intestinalis, assembly GCA_023807065.1. NCBI lineage: Eukaryota > Ciliophora > Litostomatea > Vestibuliferida > Isotrichidae > Isotricha > Isotricha intestinalis. The sequence continues at coordinate 13,216 of JAJJLU010004009.1, forward strand.
GCTTGAAAAGGCAATTGTAATTCACTTCCTTTAATAACAATATTAGGAAAATCTAATAAATGAACTTCTAAAGGGTCTAACATTCCTTTTCTAGTAACAATAATTTGTTTAGGTTGTTCTTCAACAGGTAGTGAAGTAATTAAAGCAGAAACTTCTTCTGCAGTTTTCCATTTAGCTAATTGACCTAATCTTTTTTGACCAGCCCAGACAGAAGTATGAATAATTTTTAAATACAATTGACCAGTTTGAGGATTAAAAACAAATATTGCACCATTAATTGGTTTAGTTGTTAAATTACCTTCGAAAGTTTTATGAATAGTAACTCTATATACATTTGTATCATCAACAAACCATATTATTTGCTTTGAAAATAACTCAGCGTAATTTGAACTATTTAAATATGGTTCTGTAGGTTCGGATGAATATAATTGAAGTCCTTTTCTTATTCTTTCTCTTAAAACATATAATGCAGGATTACTTTTCATTATTTTATTCATTGCTTGTTGTAAAAGTGGTTTTAAACCAGGAATATAATTTCCATATCCACTATGTAAATTATATGCTAAATCTATTGCTAAAAGAACTCCTGTTGCTGTTGGATATATTGAAGTATTATCATCAGTATAATCTAAAAATTTACTTCTTGCATATCTTTCTATATCATGACTATCATAATCACCCCATCTTAATTGAACATCAATCCAAAATTTATTTGATGTAATAATTTTCCTATTTGTATCACTTGCTGAAATTGCTGTTATTGAAGGATATAAATCCTTATTATCAGTTAATAAACTCTGTTCTAATATTTCCCATTTAAATTGAGCAAATAAAACTATATCTGCACATGATGAATTCATTTTATAACTTTTTCTAGGATGAATTGTTTCTTTTTGTAAATGTGATATATCTAAATTTGAACTTTCCATTTCAAAAACTTGGCATAAATCCATGACAACACTTTCATGAATTTTTTGCCATAAATGTGCTCTGAAAATTTGAATTAGGGAAATTTTTAAAGTGGGTATTTTTCCATGCATAAAAATTCCAGTTAAATCAATTTGAACTTGAAATCCAATATAAACATTACTTCTATTAATTGTGGGACTCCACCAGAGAGTAAATCTTCTATTAGGAATTTGGTTTAATCCACTTCTCTGAGCATGAGTTAATTTTTTATATTTCATACTTTCTTCAAATCCAGAAGCTTTTTCCCAAAATAAACCTTCCCAAGTGACGAAATAAGTTCCTTTAAAAAGAGTATGTTCTAATATTCCTTCAACTCCACCTAAAGCTTGAATCATATCTGTTCTATAATTATTTAAATTCCATAATTTACCATCATGTTTTTGATGAGTCCACCAAAATGGATTATGTTTTAAAACTTGATATTGTTTAAAATCTTGACGTACTCTCCATCCTTTATCATAAGCTAACACTAAACGATCTTTTTGAAATAAAGTATTTATTCTAGGTATTCCTCTATCCCATGAATCTTCTAAATCTTCTAAATTTAATCTTCGATTTTGTGCAATTGCTTCTTGTCTTTTTAATGCATATTCACTCCAAACTCTTTGACTATCAATAAATTCACTTTCCCAACTTTGAATATATCTATATAAATTTGGAATTAATTGTTCTTCTTCATGAGTCATTCCAGAACGATAATGTGTTATTCCACAATCTGTTTGTTTACAATATCTTAAATCACTTTGTGGAATTAATATATGTCCCATTGATAACATTCCTAATCCTCCTAATTCTTTAGGAGTGTAAAAAACAACTGGTGGGAAACGAGAAGGCATTTTTGAATTTAAACCTATTTTTATTCTTGTTTGCATTTTATTTTCACATTTTACTAATGCATCTAATATATTTTCACTATTTACTACTGCTTCACGAAAATATGTTATTAAACCTATTAATGTTGTATTCCATTTATTTGCTATTTTTGTAAATGTTGTTGATCCACTTGCCATTAATATTTGACGGATTCTATTCTCGAATTTTTCATGTGATTCCTTATCTACTTTCAACACTGCTTTTGCTGTTATTTCCTTTGTTAAATCATTTTGAAGTTTCCATTCACCATCATTAAAAGTCATTATTTCATTTATTGGAATTCTACATTTTGGTATTATTCTTACTTCGAATCCACACATATCAAATAATAAATTTGGGTTATCTTTACTATATACTGATACAAATGAATTATTCCATTCTATTGTTGTTACTGAACGAGGAAGACGATTTTTTATTTCCCAAAATGTAGCTCTTCCTAAATTAACATCATGTTTCATTAATCTCATTCTTTGATCTCTTGGCCAACATCTTTTATTATTATATCCAACTACATTTTCATTATTTGGATCAGGATTTTCAGTTAAGTACCTTTGAATTAAGTCTTTAGATTCTTCTTCTGTAAATCTAAATAAAATATATATTTTATCTATGTATCTACAATATAATCTAATTGGATGTTTTATTTCTGTTTCTACATCTTTAAATGTCATAAAGTCATTTGGGTTACTTGATGGACCTGCTAATTCATTTGCTCTTTGCAATCCTAAAATTAATAAATCTATTATTAAACCATAATATTGAAATACAAATGATGAAAATTGAAGTCCTCTTATCATTCCATATGAATTTATATGACTCATATCTTTAAAATATATTGTTACGTTATTTTTAGTTGTTATATAATCTGCAATATTATGATCTACTATTAATTTTAATAAACGATTTAATAATGTTAAATCAACTTTTTCATATACTTTTTCTAATTTAGATTCTAATAAAACATTACATTTATTTTCACTGCAATTCCATATATCATATAAATTATTTATTCCTTGACACCATTTATAAACTAAAAGTGGAGGAGGTTCACTATCACCAGGTTTAATCCAATTAGGGAATAAATTTCTTTTATCACCTTCATACCATAAATATTGGTCTAAATAAGCATCAGTTATTTTTTCAAGAGGTTCAATTTCATAAACAGGAATTAAATAATTATATAAATCCATATATTGAATTCCAACTTCTTTAAAAGCTCTATAATTTAATAATTGTCTTTTTACATTTCCTAAAATTTCATGTGGATTATCATATGCATTTTCAATTAAACCTAATTCTTCTCTTTGAGCTTGATTTAATCTACTTTTTACAGAATAAGATTCTTTTAATCTTTCAAGAGCTAAATTAAATAATTTAGTATCATGTTTATAATTAACAGGAGGAAAAGGAATAGGATTAAATTTCCTACTTTCTAACCAATGTACAATAGTACTATAAATAGCTACACCTTCATTAGGTGTAAGATAAGGACCATCTTTTAAATAATTTTGTTGTCTTTCTTGTTCACTTTTTAAATATAATCTGGTTAATCTTCCTAAATTTTTTTTACAAACAGTTTTATCAACAGTAGCACCTCTTCTAATTCTTTCTCGATTATAATAAGCAGCATTGGTCCACCAATCAGCTTTACTTTTAACATATCTTAAAATAATATTTTCAATAGGTCTTGGCATTCCTTCTACTTTCCAAGGAATATTAGCTTTCCAACATCTCCAAGCTTCACTTAAATGTTGAAGTATTGTTTTAGTTTTATTAGCTTTGACTCCTTCAGGCATCATATCAGTAATATCTAACATGACAGAAGCTCTTAATTCTAAATCAAATTGACTTTCTACTCTTTGTTTTGTAACAGTTTTTGCTCCTGATTTGGAATTTCTTCCTTCAAATTGTCTGGCTAATAAATTCCCTAACCAACGTTCTAATAAGGGAATAACACCTCTTAAAAAGAATAACCATACTCTCCACATTGGATGCCAGAAACCTACTCCAGGCCCTTTTCCCACAGGGTGTATGTTGAATCTATAATAGATAACGTGCTTGTAATCTTTACACATTCTTATTTGTTTCATTAATTTGTATTTGTAACGATACATTCCTGTTAATTGACCTATGTGACTAAATACATATTGTATTCCATCTGCTAATTGAAAGGCATCAACATTTCCTAAACGGAATTGCACATTTGTATCTACTATTAATTTCATTAAACGAAGGATTTCTCTACATAAGTGAAATGCATTTCCAAATCTACTTTTTTTCCTTTCTTTTGTTGTTAATGTTTTCACTGGCTTTAAATTGAAATTATAATCTAAGTGAAGGTAATTTAAATTTTTCCTATGAATTAATAAATTTAACATATTATATCCTTGGCGACATACTTGCAAACCAACTTCAACCCAATCAGTTTCTGTACATTGGAAAAATTTAGTTTTTTTAAAAGCTCGAAATAAGCTTCTTTTTTTTTGGGATTTTGGATGTTTGTGATGAAGGTAATTTAAAACAAAATATTTTAATAATTTTTGATATGAGACTCTTACTTTTACTGGATAATCATTTGGACATCTTTCACGAAACCAATTTGAAATTAAGGGAATATCATATGCTCTTCTTGTTCTTCCACTTTTTTTATTGAAAGGAGATGGAGCCCAAAGTAAACTTATTCCACTTAAAGTATTTTTTGTATACAATGGATATTCTGCTAATAAAAGTTTAAATGGATATTTATTTACCTCTTGCTTTTTATTTTTATTATTTTTTATTGAATTTTCTATTTCTGTTGATATAAATTCTTCACTTGAAGAGTCATCTTCTAATAAATTTATATTTAAATTATTTGAAGATATGTTTTCCGATGAATTTGAATTTTCATTATTATTATTATAATTATTACTATTTTTATATATATTTAATTTTGCTTTATTTTGAATTGTCATATTAATATCATTTAAATCATCATCATCAATTTCTAAACTTTTCATAAAATCTTTATATTTAATATAAGATTCTTTCATTCCGTCAACGATGATTTTATTAGTTCCTTTTTTTTCTTCAATATCAACAATATCATCAATATCATTCTTTAAAATAGGATTAATAATTTTATCAAATAAAAAAGGAGGAGAATCTGGATCATCATTTTTAATATAAGCACAAGGAGGCACATGATAAGTTTCAATAACAACACTTCTAGGTCTATTATTATATAAGAAAGGAAAAGCTATTTTATATTCAGTTCTAATTAAAGTTCTGACGATTAATTTATTAATATCATTAAATTCATTCCAATCTTCATCTTCTCTATTAAAGCTCATTCCTCTATATAAAGGTTCAAATTTAGGTCCTCCTGGAATAGCAACATTAAGTGCTTTTGCTGTATAGAAACTTTCCAAATCAAACAAATGAAAATAATTCATATCATAAATATCACTTAATAATTGGTTTCCTAATCTAAATAAATTAGCCATTATTTTTGTATTTAAACACCAATTTTTATAAGAAGGTCCATTAACATACTTTTTATTTTTCGAGAATTTAAGTGGTTGATATTCATAAAAAAAATCATAAACAGCATTATCATCATTTTCATCTAATTGCATTTGAATAGGATATTCAGGTTCAATGGGAATGACATTATCAGCATAATCAAGAGGAGGTTCTTCATCATCGAAAGGAGGAAATCTCATTCTTTTAAAATGACGACGATCTCTTTTTTCTCTTCTCATCATTATCCACATTGTTCCCCATTGTGCAATATAAATAGGTTCGATTACTTTTGGTATTTCATCCACGAATGATATCGCTCCTGTAATGTGGTAAAGCACCTTCACGTTACGTACCTGCTCCCAAGGAAAGGGAAGATTCTCCAGGAGCTTGTATATTGCGTGAGGAATATATTTTAAAGCTCCGAGGTATACTGTCTTGTCTTGCTTAAATTTTTTACTTGACATGTCACCATGGTCTTTTATTATCTTTCGAAGTACTTCTGCTGGTAATTCTTCTTTTTCAAATGATTTTGGAATTTGTGTTTTTTCTTTTTTGGGAAGTGAAGATGAGGGGATTTTCTGTTTTTCAATTTTTTCGACTTTTTCCATTTTTTTTTTATTTTTTTTAGGAAAGGTTTGATAAGGGAATTTTTAAAAGGAGGAAATTTAATTTTTTTTTAATTTTTTAATTTAATTTATTTAATTTTTATATTTTTTTATTATTTTATTTCTTTTTTTAAATTTGTTTCTTTTTTTTATTTATAATTATTTGGCTTTTAATTTAATTGTTTTTTTATTGATCTTCTTTTTCTTTTTCTTCTGCTTCTTCTTTTTTTTTTTTTTTCTTTGCTTCCTTCAATTTTTTTAAAGTATCATCTAAATCATTGAAAATATACTTTTTCATTAATTGTAAATTTTGTCTAACACTTTCAATATGTTTAAATTCATTAGTTTGATCTAATTTGGATCTAGGCATCATAGGATAAACTTTATTAATAATATTAGCGATTAAATTTAAAATAAAAAGAGGTTTTTCATCAGTTTTTTCTCCTAATTTAACAAAAGTTTCGACAATAAAAGGATCTAATTTTTCAACTAATTGTCTATAAACTTGATTAAGATAATATTCAATAAATTTCATTCCCACTAACATTCCTTCTGTTTCTTTAAATTTTTCTTTTATTTTTTCATTTTTTTCTGTTTGTTTATATACTTCTTTTTCTACTCCTATAAATACATCTGTTATAAATGCAAATGCATCTTCTAACCATTCATTTCCTTGTTCTTCTTTATCACTGTCATTCAAATCTTCATCTGTTATTTTTATATCATATCCGTGAAGCATTTTTTATTTTTTATTTTTTAAATATATTTTTTTTTTTTTGTTTTTATTTCTTTTGTATATGAGTCACAAATATTTTATATAATTAATTTATTATTTTTATTTTAAATGTTATTTATATATGTATCCATTTAAAAGAAAATAATATTAATCATTAATGCCCTGAAATTTGTTCTTTTTAAGTTCTTCATTTGATGGCTGTAATAAACTATATTTAAATTATATATACCTATTACATTAATCTTTATACCTTTACCTTCATATCATTTAATTGTTCTTAATAATTGATTTTTATTAGTATTGGTTTTTCTATTTCTTTTTTTGTAATTGCTTATTTTATTTCCTTTGTTTTTACTTAAGGAATTTCACGAATTCAATTCATTTCTTCTTATAAAGAAATTTCCTCTATCTTATCATCACAAATCATAATATCTATTTATTAACTTATTTTTTTGAAAGAAAATTTCATTTTTAAATTCTTCTATTTGTTTAATCGGAATTTTCATTTTTAATATTTAAATTATTTATTTCTTCTTTTTTCTTTAATGACTCACTTTCAACATATTTCATTTTTTAATTAATTAAATAAACATTAGTTATATTTTCTTGTTCTTCATTTTCTAATTTTTTTAATTTAGTTTCAAAATGAATTTTTTCTTTTATTAAAGAAACATTATTTTGATTTAATTTGGATATTTCAAGTTTTAAATCATTTATTTGTTTTTTTTGAATGAAAGAATCTTTACTTAAATTTTCTTTTTCATTAATCAAAGATTTAATTTTATCTTT
>JAJJLU010004010.1:0-20668 GCA_023807065.1 Isotricha intestinalis
TATTATTTCTATATCATTTATATTATTATTTTTAAATATTTCTTTTATTTTTTCCGGATTTAAAACTAAACTACATTTAATTATATTTTTTTTAAATTTCTTCTTATTTTTATCTTTTTTATATTTTTCAATTTGTCTTTCTAGCATTTTTGTTTGAGCTTCTATTGAAAATTCATTTAATTTTATTGCTTCATCTAATAATTCTTCATTTTTATATATTAAATATTTTTCATATTTATTTTTGATTGAATTATATTATCATAAAAATTCGTAATTTTAATTGTTTTAATTTCTTCCTTTATTGGTTCTTCTTTTGTTTTTTCTTCTTTTCTTTTTCTTTTATTCCTTAAATAATATTTTGACTCCATTTATTTTATGAAAATAAATAATAGATATATATATAAATTGAATAATAAACTAAATTATTATTCTCTTTAAATTAAATTAAAAAAATGTTAATAAATGCAAACAGAGAAATTCTTAAAATGTATATATGAATTTATGTATGATATTCAAATCTCGAATGAAGAAACTTTAATTTTAATGAATTTAATAAATTATTTTTTTAAATTAATAAGAAAAGCAATATAAATTTAATTAAATTTCAAAAGAATAAATAGATAATAATTTGAAAAAAATATTTAAAAATAAAGATATTCGAACAATGAAAGTTAAAATAAAAATATGATGAAATTGAACATAGAACAATCATACTTTTGATTATATATATTTACTATATTTTCTAGTTTTTTCTCAGGTTTTCAAAAATACATTAATTATTTACTGAGTATTATCAATTTTTAAATCTTTTTATTTATCATAATTAATATTATTAGAGTAAATAAATCTTTTTAATTGATAAGTTTTTTAATTTTTTTGATTTTTTTCAAGATATTTTAATTAATATTGTTGAAAATCTATTATTAATATATTATTTCTAATTTAAAAGTATATCAAAAAAGTCAAAAGAAAAATTTTATTCGATTATTTTGATTAAATTATTGAAACTATGTGAAAAAAGTGAAGAACAAAAAAATAAACTTTAGATGGTCAATTTCATTATGAAATTGAATAATTTTATTTTCTTATTTCAGGGTTATTCAAATTTAAATAATTTTAATTTATTCATATATTAAATATTTTTTAATTCTTTTTATTTTGTATTTTTTTCATCATTATTTTCTCATTCAAATCCTAAGTTATTTCGAATATAAATATAATTTTTTTTCCAATATATAAATAAATAAACTCTAAAAAATAAAAGATAAGATTTAAATTATAAACATTCTAAAAGTTAATTTCTCCTCATCTAGAAATTTAAAATACGTTTATCATATATTTAATTTATAGATTTTAATCTTTTTTAACATTATCAATATTTTATAATCTATATGTATTTATAAAAACAATACTTAAATATCAATTTTATAAGGAATTATAAAAATATCAAGAAATTTTATTTCTTCTAAATATTCAATAATTCTATAAACAACAAATTCTTTTTTTAATACTGTAAATTCTTAAAAATAATATTATTGTTACTTTTATAATAATTACCAAACATTATTAATCTTCTTCCATTTAATTCAATTTCTCAGTCATTTGAATATTGAAAACAGGTTTTAAGAAACTATTATTATTTGGATTTCATTTTTTATATATTAATCTTTCTATCTTAAAATAATTTCCATTATTTTTAAATATTATTTTCGTGAATTATGTTATTGTATTTTTTTTTATTAATATTTATGTTTTTAATGGGCACATGTTTTTAAGTATACTGAAAATAGTTAAAAAAAATCAATTCATTTAATTTTCAATTTGTTTATTAAATAAAATTAAAGGTTAAAATTATCCAATATGGGAACCTATTGAAAATGTGTAAAAATAAGAATTAAAAAAAAGATTTGATTGTAAATTTCCTAAATTTATTAAATTTATTGATTTAGGATTAATGAATAATAATGAAAAAAAAATAAAATTAATCAAAAAAATTATAATGACCTAAAAAACTATATAATTATTTTTTAAGATTAAGAAAAAAACTGTGATTCTTCATTCAAAACTCCTTTTCATTAAAAAGACAATAATATTGAATTTAAACAATCTTTTAATTTGAAAAATAAAAAAAAAGAAATAAAGAAAATTTGAAAAAAATAATCAAGAATATCTAAAATCTAAAAGAGATGATGTTATTTTCAATTATATTTCAGAAAAATATTTTTTTATTGACTTTAATGATTTTTTCAAAAATTTCTTCTTAACCAAAAAGTAAATTAAAATAAAATATAAATAAAAATTTTTATGAATCAAAATTTTTTTATGATTTATTTATATTGTTTATTTCTTTTTAACATTAGATTTAGAATTTTTAGAATTTCTTTTATTTGCATGATAAGGACCAGTAGAAGGAACATCTTTTGTATTTCCTTTTTTATTTTCATTAACATTTTGTTCTTTAGGTTTTTCTTTATGTTCAAAAATATAAACCATCATAGATTTATTTGCCTCATTTTCATTTTTTCCTAAAATTTCCAATTTATATACTCCTGGTTTGTTAAATACTAATTCTATATCAAATAAATTTGCTCTTTGTGAAACTTTAACTGTTTTGCTTAAATCTTCATTTCCATTTAATTTTAAAATAGGGGTAATCTTTGGATTATAATTCTCACTATCATATTCTAAAACTATAGTTTCATTTTTTTCTTCAATAACATAATTTGATTTATCAAAATTTGTACTATAAAAGCCACATTTAAAGAAATTTTCAGATACCTTTATTCCTTTATTAAACTCTTCTTCTGTAATTGGAATTGGTAATAATTGCCATTTTTCTTCTTCTGGAAAATGACTAAATATTAATTCAGAAGGTTTAGTTAAAAAATAAAATTCATTATATGATGGAATAAAAATAAAATTTTTAGTAATATAACCTGCACCTAAAGCAGTATCAATAAAATGCCAATTATTATTTAATTTAACAGCATTATATTGATGATTAATTAGTTTTTTTTCATCATTTTCATCTTTATTTTGGTTTAAAATATTTTCTGCATAATTAATTCCTTTTGAATATCCATTTATACTTTGAGCTTCAATATATAAATTTAAACATAAATCTCTAAATAATCTTGAATAACCTGTAGGAATTGTACATCCAGTTTTAAAAGTATCTTTTGGAGATGTTTTATTAAAAGAATTGTCTATCATAAGATTTTTTACATCATATGCTATATTATGTGTTATCCAGTAATATATTAAAAAAGTTATTTCCACATCTGATAAATCTTTAGTTTTTGATTTTAATTCTTCTTTGAATGATCCATAGTCTATTTTTCTTCTTTGAGGAAGTGATTCTATTATTTTAATTATTTTTTCTTTGTCTAGTTTTGACATTAATTCTTTTCTTTTGTTATCTGGAGTTGGATTGATTATTTCATATTTTTCTATTGTTTTGTTTTCTTCTTCAAAACTGTTTTCATTTTGCATTTTTTTAAATATATATATAAGATAAATTATATCCTTTATTTTTTAATTATTGTAGAAATTAGTTTAAAATATTTAAATTCTAGTCTAATCTAAAATTACTAAATTTTTTAATTAAAACGAGATTTAATAATTTCAAATTAATTATTTATGTTTCATAAAATGAAATAAATAAAAGAAATTTATAATAATTATTAAAATTCAAAGTATCAATAAATGAATTAATACATTTAAAAAATAATTTGAAAATAAAAAAATTTTAATAAGTTGAAAAAAATATGAGTTCTTTAATTCAAACAGTAAGAACTTTAAAAGAGCATTCAACAGTAAAAGAAAATAGAAATAATTTAGAATTAGAAAAAATAGATAATTCAAAAAATGGGAAAAGAAAAAGTACATATAAAAATTATGTAAAACCATCTAAAAAATTTTCAATTGATGTTTCTGATACAAATAATCAAAATATTATAAATAATAAAGAAATTAAAAATGAAAATAATACAAATCCAAAAGAACGTGTAAGTCAAAATTTAAAAACTTATTCATATGATAAAAACTCTAGTTTAGGCTTTAGAAAAGGAAAAACTAAATATATTTTAAATTTATTAAATGATACTTCTTTAAAAAAATATAAACAAAGTTGTATTAGTTTTTTAAAAGAAGATGATTTAATTAAAAATTTATATGAAGAAAATGGTTTTGAAAAAACTAATTTTTCTTATGATAATTTCCTTGAAAAAAACTTTTTTAGTAGTAAACTTTTTTTATTTAAATTAGAAATTATGTTAACAAGTGAAGATTTTGCAAAGAAAAATGCAAAAGATAAATTTTTTAAAAAAGAAATTACAAATTTTTTAAAAAGAATGAAGGAAGATAAAGAGATTATTGATAAAAAAAATAATTTAAATAAATTCTTTGAAGGACAATTTTCATTTATCAAATCATTTGATTTTAATCAATAAAATATTAATAACCATTTATTATAATTGTATTTTTTATATTACAACTTTGCAAAAATAAAAACTTTTAAATTCGGTTTTAAAATAATTATATTATTATATATTTATATAATGGAAATTAATATTTATTTTTTAAAAAGATGTGTAATATCATTTTTAAAATAACTTAATTTAAAATTATTAAAATCTCTTTAAATCCTAATAATTTTAAAAAAATACTTTAATTCAAATTTATAAAAAAACAGAAAATAAAATTTTAAAAAAGATTAAAGTAGTTTTTAGATATAATGAAAATCATTTATCAATCAATTAATCAATATAAAAAATATATTTTTAATTTATATATAATAAAGAAATATAAAAGTCAATTAATAATATAAAATTAATAAATAATTATATTTAAATATTTATTAAATACAATAAATTAAAATAAATGAAACAAAAGCGTCATCCATCATCAAAAACATTATCTTTAGAAGAGCAGAAACTTTTAAATATATATTTAAATGAATATGATGATATATTCCAAAACATACTTCTACAACCTCCAAGAGAATTCATAAGAAATGTAATAAAAAGAGTAGAAATATCATTGAAAAAAAAATTTAACGACATTCCATCATCCACAAGAGCAAAAGTAGAAGATTTTTTAACAGAACAAATTTATTCAAAAGATTATAAATTAGCATCATTAGCAATGAAGACAATAGAAAAAAGATTAAATAACCCAAATCATTTACCAAATATATTTAATGGAAAAATATTTGAACATTGTTCAAAAGATAAAAAAAATGGTAAATATATTCATTCTTGTGGTGAATGTTTTTATAGTTTCAAATATAAACCTTTATATAATAGAGATACTTTATTTGAAGAAATAAAAGATGAAGAATATAAATTATTTTTAATTTGCATAAAATGTGAATGTATTTATAAAAGTGATTTAGTTAAATTTCACTGTAATTCAACAGATATTGATTTTTATTCTAAAATATTAGATAATAATTTAAATAAAAATAAACTTCCTTTTGCTACTTGGAAACGTTATCATTGTAATGCTGTAATAAATGATACTATGAAATGTAATAAATGTAAAGAAAATTTATTATATGATAAAGAAAGTAATTTAATTATTTGTTCAAAGTGTCAAATATGTCAAAATCCTAAAAATTTAAAATGGAATTGCTTAATTTGTCATAAAGATTTTGTTTCAGATGTTAAAGAATATAATCCTTTAGAATTTAAAAATATGAAAATTTGTGTAAAAGATGCTTTAGTAAATAAAATAAAAGCAAAACCAGAAAAATTATTATGTGGATGTAATATAGATATTAAAAATATTAAATTTTTCCACAAATTATCTTGTAAAGGAGATATATATTTAGGAGAAATGAACAAACAACAAATTATAGTTTGTAATAAATGTGATACTATAGGTTTATATTATAATTTTTCTTGGACTTGTCCTTATTGTAATACAGTTTTTAAAAATAATATTTCTTCGAATAATTTTATTCAAACAGAACCAAATAAAGAAGAATTAAGATATAAATCAGGGAATAAAATACAAAATGATTTCTCAAATAATAAATTATATTTTTCAAAAGAAAGAGCAGAAACTGCAAATAATTCATTCTCTAAAAAACATAGAAATGCAGTTTCTTCAAAAAAATTTTTATTAAGAGAAGTTCCAACTCCAAAAGGGAATATCCCAACTAATAATATCAATATAAAAAGAATGCAAAGTTCAAGAAGTCCTTTAAATTTTTTAAAACAAAATTTATCAAGGCAATTTACAGGAGTTGAATTTGAACATGAAATTAAAAACTTAGGAGGAGTATTTGATAAATTTAATAAAAGTGAATATATATCTAAAGATAAAATTCATTTACATAAAAATTCAATTTCTACAAATGGAACTGATTCTTCACTTATTTCTGGTTCTTATGATGAAAAGATATCAAGATTAGAAACAATAATAGAATATAAAGAAGAAAAAGAAAAAAATGAATTTGAAAAAAATTTCAATGTCAATGATTATATAATTAAAAGTCAAATTGGGGAAGGTTCATTTGGACAAATTTTCTTAGTTGAATCTAAAATAAATCACAAAGTATATGCTTTAAAAAAAATAGTAGCTGCAACAAAAAAAGATATTCAAAGTCTTCAACATGAATATAATATATTATTAGAATTATTAAAGTGTGAAAAAAAAGTATCATTAGTAAATATATTTGGAATGGAAACTAAGCAATTAGATTCAACAACATATGTATTATATGTTTTAATGGATTTAGCATCTACAGATTGGGAAAAGGAAATATTACAAAGGCAAAAAAGAAAACTGTTTTATACTGAAAATGAATTAATATATATATTAAAAGAATTAATTGAAACTTTTGCTCAATTACAAAGAATGAATATATCTCATAGAGATATTAAACCACAAAATGTTTTAGTCTTTTATAAAAGTAATGAATATAAATTAGCTGATTTTGGGGAAGCTAAAGAATTAATGAAAAATACTTGTTATACTAATAAACAAACTTTAAGAGGGACTGAATTATATATGAGTCCTATTTTATTTCAAGCTTTAAGATCACAACAATTTTTAAAATATGTTCATCATAATACTTTTAAAAGTGATGTTTTTTCTTTTGGTTTATGTGTTTTATTTGCTGCTAGTTTATGCTATGAATCTCTTTATGATATAAGAGAATTAACTAGTAATTTTTCTATTAGAATTGTTATTGAAAAATATTTAAAAAGGAAATATTCTTCAAAATTAATTGATATTTTGTGTTTAATGCTCGAATTAGATGAAAAGGTAAGATGTGATTTTTTAGAATTGGAAAAAATTTTTGAAAATATGTAATTAATGTATAGAATATAATTATTAAAAAATAAAAAAATGTTTTTATATAATTAAATATTTGATTTAAAATTTTTTTTAAATATAAAAAATAATTTTGAAATAAATGTCCGAGAATTATAAAAACTATGAACCATAAATCCAGTAAAAGAATTAGTATTGAAAATGGAGGTTTTGATATAAAACATATATAAGTTTATTAAAACTTTTAAAATCATGTTTTTGTGTCTTTAATAATCTCCTTTTTATTTAAGATATTCAAAAAGAATTTGTATAGATGACCTAATTGTTTAGGAAGAAACCATGTAAAATCATTATCAAGAGGATTAGTAAATGTTATATATTAATTTGAATAAAATATAACATATAAATCAATGATAGAAAATTTAAAACAAAAAAATTATTGTTTTATTCATAATCCATTGATGAAATATAATTTGAATCTGATATGAAAATTTAATTTGTGATTGTGAAAATATTAAATTTATGGGATTTAATGAAAGATTAATCAAAGAATTAAATAAAGTGTTGATTGATTTTAGTAAAAAAGTGAAAATTTAATTAATTGAAATTTAAAATAATATAAACCAAA
The DNA here is from genome assembly GCA_023807065.1 of Isotricha intestinalis. Classification (NCBI taxonomy): domain Eukaryota; phylum Ciliophora; class Litostomatea; order Vestibuliferida; family Isotrichidae; genus Isotricha; species Isotricha intestinalis. The sequence continues at coordinate 7,913 of JAJJLU010004010.1, forward strand.
TATTGTAGGAATCAAATTAATTAAAAGAATTTTTCTTTAATTCAAGATAGAGTATTTCTTTAACAAAAAAATTAAGATACTTTTTATTTGGAAAACTATAGTTATTCAATATTAAAAATAAAGTTTTATTAATAAATATTTTGCAAAATATATAATTTAAATTATTTAATTGAGGGTTATTTTTAATATTTTTTTTACAATTTTATTATTTGATAAACATCAAATTAACGGTTATAAACTTAAATTTAATATGATAAAAATAATTATTTCTGTAAAAACATGAAGAATAATATATTTTTCCTTACCGTATTAAATTATAAAGAAAAATAAATATTATACTTTTATAATTTCATTTAAAAAACTAAACAATTATCACAACAAATATTTTCTCCTGGATATCTATCTTCTAACAACATTAATAATTTATTATCAAGTTTATAACTTTCAACATCAATAACTTCGATAAAAGTATTTTTATTATTCTCTTTATTTTTTTTAATATCTTTATTTTCATTTTTAAATATTTCATCATCTCCAAAAGTAATTTTATGTTGTCCTCCTTTTTTTATTTCATTACCAAACGCATCTTTTCTTAAATTTATTTTATCTGTTGTTGAAGTTTTATGTATTATTATACCAACTGAAGTATTACTATTTTTTTCTTTTTGAGAATATTTTGATTGAAGAGGTATACTATCATTTTGATTTTTTTTAGAATTTGAATTAATTGTTAAATAATCACTATCTCCTTCATTCTCATTATTTTTTTGTTCTTTATTATTTATTTCATTATTTTCTTCCTTGTAACTCATTTTAATTATTGAAAAAAATATATTATTATGATTAATTAAAAAAAACCTTAAAAAAACAACAAAATTACAGATAAAATCATAATCTATATATTAAATCATTATTGTTTTTAAATGGCAGAAGTTATTTTTGCAAGCTCATATGATGATAGAAATCCCCATTCAAATATTTTTTCATCAAATAAAAAAGAATTCTTTTCAAGTATAGGAATGTTTATACTTAAGAAATTATAATTTAATTTAAAAAAACAAGAAATTTAAGAAAAATAAATTTAGTTTCTTATGCAATTAAAAAAAGTAAAATTGAAACATGTGAAAGTGCTCTTATTTGTTAAATTTATTAAATAAGTAGAATAAAATGAAGTTCCAAGGATTAATTCAATTCAAAATTGGATTTAACTAAAAAACCTAATGTTAAAGTTTAAAAAAATTTTAATTCTTGAAGGATATGAAGATTTTTTACTATTCATAATGTTAATACGGAATAATTTATAGGGAATAATTAAAATTTAATTAGGAATTATTGATTATATTATAATTTTTAAATATTATATTTATTTAAATTCTTTTTATTGAAAAGAACTAATTATTAAAAGTTAAATTATAGAATTATATAATTCAAAAACTATTGAATTTATTTTTTATTTATTTGAAATTGAAAACTGTCAAATAAGATATATCAAATCTTACTAAATTTCTATTTAATCATTATATCAATAATGAAATTTTACATTTTCTTCTTTTTTCCATTATTTCTTTTAAAATATTTTCTAAAATTTATTTTTGAAAAAAAAATATTAATTGTTGAAAAGAATATCCTTTAAAATAATAATAAATAAATCTATCAAAATTAAAAAAGATTCCTCTAGTTATTGTACATATCTCTAAAAAAAATATTTTATTTTATAAAATAAATTAATTCAAATATTAAAATATGATTAAATATAGACATTCTATTTATTTGTATTCAAAGAAAAGCCTCCTTTAGTATTAATAATATTTGAAGAAATATTATTTTTATTATTTGAATTTTCAGTATAATAATAGTTATTCCTAGGTAAAGACATATTAAAATTAGATTTAGAATCAAATTGATTAGAAGTAAAATTATTATCAATTTTTATTATATTATTAGGCTTTGGAAGATTATTTATTCCTTCTTTTTGTAATAAAATATTATTATTTGCTTCTTGAAGACGATTATACATTTCACTCATAATTTTAGTATCATTACTTCTAAAATTTCTTTTTTCTGATGAATATCTTTTATTATCTCTTAAATTGTAATCTTCTTTTGTTTGATTAAAATTATTTTGCCTTTGAATATTCATATTATTTGATTCTACATTACTTTTTCTATCATAATTTGGAATATTATTATTAAAAGTGTGATTTTTATTTAATGAAACTAAGTCAAATTCTGGATTATTATAATATATTTTATTCTCAATTGATGAATAAGGACTTTGATTATAAATTTGTTGTTGTATTTTTTCATTATTATTATTTGACTTATAATCGTTTTCTTCTATTTTCATTGGTTGTTTAAAATCTTTATATAACCCATAAATATCTTTTTCTTGTAAACTATTTCTATTTTGTATCATAAAATCTGGTTGATAGTTTTGGTTATTTTCTTTATTATAAATTTTTTCAGGATTTGTTTGATAATTATTTTTCATATCTTTATTATAAGTACTATCATTAATTTGATAATTCATATTAGAATTTTTTGTATCATAAATATTAGAATATTTATCATTCATTTCCTTATCATAGCCTTTATTTATTGGTAAATTATTAACACTTTGATTTATTGTACTTATATTTGAAGATAAATATGATGACGATATATTATTATTATATTTTAAATTACTATTTGTTATTATTTTTAAATGCTTATATTTATCTGGATTTAATAAAATTAAGTCAATTATTTTTAAATTTGGCATTAAAATTTCATTATCGTTTAAACAACATAAATGAATATTCTCATTAATTCTAAATAAATCTTTTAATTCATTACTAAAATTTGAAACAGTAAAAGAAGGATCAAAATCTAATTGAACAGATAATTCTTTTTGTTCATATGAAATATTTAATTTTAATTGTTCTAATTTTAAATATTTTATGTATTTAAGAAGAGTATTTTTATCGTGGAAATTATTAATTTTTAAATCTTTAAAATCATCATTTGATAAATAACAAAGATCATATCCATTGACTTGATTATTTTGAAAATGTGAATTATATTTATCCATTTTTATATTTTTTAGCCATTGTTGAACCTCTATTTGTGTCCAAGTAGATAAATTTGAATTCATATTTTTAAAAATGTTTTAAATTAAAAACAAAAATAATTATATATTTACAGATAAAAATAATTGTCAAAATTATATTATACAGTAAAAGTTTAAAATACTTTTTATTTAATATATTTTTTATTTCAGTTTAGATAATATTTTATTAAATAATTAATTGTATTTTATATTTTAGTGATACTCTTCAAAAAAAACTAATCTAAAATCTTCCTGAGTTTTATTTAAATAATGATTATATAACGATGGAAATTTTAATCATAAATAATAAAAATTTATTTTTTTCTCTTAAATATTTCCATTAAATTATTTTTCAAGTTTATTTTTTCATAACTAAATAAAATATAATTAATATTATATCTTACTCTAAATAAAATTATTTGATCTACACAAAAATATCATCAATATTTTTTCCAAGAACAACATAATTTTTTAATTTTTCTCTTTGTTATTAGTAAATAAAATAATTGTGGATTTTTCTCAAAATTAAAAGTTCTAGGTATTCAAATATTTTTAGGTAAAAAAACTGAAATAATTAGTAATTACCTTTAAATACATCTTTCTCATTTATTTTTTAATGAATAAAGAAAGTGTATTTTCTTTAATTATTTTTAATTTATTAATATTTTATATAAATTTTCCCTGATTTATTTTTTTTTTAATTTCAAGAAAATTTGAAGATTTAATCTTTTCTATTAAAGTTAAAACCAAAAGAGTTTTCTTTTATAATATCAATAGCTTTTAATTGTTAATCTTTAGTACTTACATTATTTACATATATATTTCGACAAAAGTCTGTTTTCTAAAAAGATTTATTTTGTGATTTAAATTAACTTTATCTTTTGTTTTTTTGCTTAAAAATCATTCCAAAATTTATACTCTTTTTATATTTTTTCTTTATTTGATTTTTTTGTAGATTTAATTTTTATTATACATTTTTCTATAAAAATAAAAGGTTTTTATATTCATTTCTTCAATATTTTTTTTCTTTTTTTTATCACATCATCTAAAATTTATTTTATAGCAATATTAAATGAAGTTATTTTATAATAAAAATATGATCATTTTCATCACCACAATCTTTTTACTTTTTTTTTCTTTTTTTGTTTTATTGATTTTTTAAAATTATCTTATTCATTACATTCATTTATTTAATAGGAATAAAACATTTTCTTAAATGAATAATTAAAAATAAAATTGTAAATAATTAAAAAATCATATTTAATAATATTTAATAATATATTATTAACCTCAATAATAATGAATGGCGGTGTCTTTAATAGTTTTATTCCAAATCAAATTGCATCTTCTTCCGAAAATAACCAAAATTCAAATCTAAATTTAATTCCAAATGAACATAATTCATTGTCAAATGAAGTAAATAATAAAAATTTAGCCCAAATGAATAAATTCCCAATCTTTAATTATTTTGATATAAATTATTTTAATTTTCTTTTTCAAAGTTACAAAAATTTCTTTTTAAACAATCAAAAATATGTTAATATGATAAAAGAAAATAAGGTAAATGAAAGTAGGAAAAATAACTACTTTCACATAGGGAAAAAGAAAAAAAGAAATGAAAAGTTATGTACTGAGTGTCCTCATACATATTCTCCACATTATGCAAAAGGAATGTGTTCTAATTGTTATCATTCAAAAGGAAGAAGTAAAAAACCATGGAATTGTTCACATATAAATAAATCTCATTATGCTTTAGGCTTATGTCAAAATTGTTATCAAATTCAATATATAAAAAAACAAAACATTGAAAATAAAATAGTTAAAGATGAGAATAATATTAATACTATTAAGGACAATAATAGTATTAAATGCATTAAAAATAATGATATTGATGGAAAAGTACATATAAATATTGAAAAATACAATGTTAATAAAAAATAAAAAATTTGAGTAATTTTAAAAGTGTTGTAAATAAATTTTAAATTTGAAAAAAATAAATAAATCTTTTGCATTCTTAGTTTTGTTAACAATTTGTATCAATTTTAAATAATATATTATTATTTATAAATTTTAACTTTTTATCTAAAAAAATTTATTAAAAATATTTATCATAATAATTATTAAAGATTTATTCATTTGTTTATTATTAATAATACACTTATTTCATGAAATGATTTTATAAATTACAATTTTTTACATTTAATTAATTTTATAATATTAAAAGTAAAAATATTATCATTTGAACTTGATTTTTTAAGTTCTTTTATATCATTTTTATCATTTAAAAGTTTTCTTTTAATTTTAATTAAATTAATAGAAGAGTTTCTTTTATTTTTTTTATTTTGTTTCATTTTAGAAAAATTTTTTAAATTCATACTTTCAAATTTAATACCTTCTGATTTGTCTTTAGTTTTATTTTTATGTATAGAAAAAAATAAAGAATGTAAATAATTAAAATAAGTTTTTTTTCTTAATTTTTTAGTTAATTCAAATAAATGTTTTTCTCTATTAGGGGATTGATAATAATCAATTGAATTTGGTGATAATAAACAAGTATTAGAATCTAATTTTGCATTATTACAAGAGTTTTTAGCAATTATTAATTTCTTTTTCTTTTTAAATTGTCGATAATGATGATAATTAAATAAAAATGGGAATGATTCAAAATGGTTTATTTTCGTTTCATCAGATTTACATTTTGAAAAAATATAACTAAAAGAAATTTCGTTTTCATTTGATGAAGTAATATGTTGGGATTTTAAATTTATTGTCATATTTGGGAAGATATATTTTAAATAATTTAATGATGTAATTGAATTTATCATTGTTTTGTTTTTTAAGTGTTTTGATACTTCTTTATCAATATTCTTTAAAAGTTGAGTCCTTATATCATTTATTTTTTTATAGTTTTGAGAATGTATTATTTGAGAAAAAGTATTTTCATCTTGTTTAAAATTGTCTAATTTATCATAATAATCATCATTTTCCATATTATAAAAAACAATTACTATAACATAATTTAAAAAAATTAAAAGTATTTTTTATCTTGATATTATTTATATTTATTAAAAATGATAATAATTTAAAAATTTCCAGTTTTGGGATGATAACAAATTAAAAAGGTAATTAAAAATTTATCTTTTAAATAATTAAGTTATTTTTCTAACGAATTTAACAGAATTTACAACATTTTAAAAATATATAATAATTAGAAAAATATAAAATAAACTATAATATAATTAAATATCATATTATCTTTTTATCCTTCTATCTTTAATTGAAACTTAATATTAAAATTTATAAGGAAATTATTATATTTACATATAATAAATAAATAATTAATTTTATAAATTTAAGAAATACATCAATTATTTTTTCAAATAAAAAAATGAATATTAATCAAAACGAAGATGAATATTATTCATCTCTATTACTTAAATCAACAATAGATGATCTAAATGATGAATTTTTAAATAAATCTATTTCTTTTGGTTCAATTCATTCATCTTCGCAAAATCAATCAATACAAAATAATGATAATAAAACAACAAAAAATAATTATAATTCTCAAAAAAACTCTAATATAAGGTTAAATAATATTCCTTTTCTTTCAAAAATGGATATTAAATATCTTTCTCCATCATATCAATTTACCCTGAACGAAATAGATTCAATATTACAAAAATTAAAAGGACATTTTTTTCAATTGATGACAGGGAAGAATTCCAATTATTTTATAAGTAATATTATAATAAATGCAACTAAAAAACAGAAATTAATTATCTTATCTGAAATTTATCCTCAAATTGATACTTTATCAATAAGTGAATATGGTTCTCATCCTCTTCAAAATTTAATTGAAAAGGCTTCTTCAAAAGATGAAATAATAATGATAATTAATGCAATAACTGCTAAAAATAAATTTATAGAAATAGCAAAGGATGTTAATGGAACATATGTTATTCAAAAAATTATAAGTTATTTTAATGAAAATTTTAGAACAAAAGTCAATCAAATTATTTTAAATAATATAGTCGAATTATGTAATGATATGTTTGGTGTTTGTGTTATAAAGAAATTTATAAATAATTGCCAAAATCAGGAATGTATATATTTTTTATTAGTAACTTTTATTAATAATTTTGTAAATATTTCTGAAAATCAATTCGGAAATTATGCAATTCAAATTTTCATTGATAAAATAGCCTTAAATGAAAAAATGTTATCTGTACTAGAACAACACATTTTTTTAAATTTTTTAAGATTGAGTGTTCATAGATTTGGAAGTAGGGTTATTGAGAATTATATTGAAAAATTAAGAAAAAAGAAAAAAAGAAAGATTTTAAGTATTTTGTGGGATAAAGGATATATTTTTCAACTTATCATAAATAAGTATGGAAAATATGTCATTTCAAAGTTATTATATGGTTTTAATAGTGAAAATAGAAAAAACTTATTAAATGCTTTTTCTACTATAAAAAATAATAATGAATTTAACCTTAATGAACATTCTCTTATTAATTTTGATTTATAAAAAAAATTAATTTCTATTTCTTTGTAATAAATGTTTTAACAGTGATTTTATTTTTAATATTATTTGAATTATTGTTAATTATATAAATTATTCCATTAGAATAAACAAATGTTTAATTGTATATGTGAAATAATTTTAGGTGATGAAATATAATATAAAATAATTTATTAATTTGATTTTAAATTTAAATAATTGAAATATAATATAAACTCAACAAATAAAAAAATATTAAAATTAAATTAAATAAAAGGTTATAAGATAAAATAAAAAAATCCTATAAAATGAATCCACTGTTTGAAGTTCAATTAAAGAAGATTATAATTATTCATAAAAAATAATAATTATTAGAATTATATCTGTGATGAAAGCAAGATTTAGAAAAAGAAACATAAATATACTGTTTTTCAAAATATAATAGAGATTCAAATAAAAAAATTTTTATTTTATGAAAATTAAAATAAAAATAGATTAAATCTTCAATAAGAAATTAAAAAAAAGTAAATATATATTATATAATTCTTATTAAGTTATTTTGAAGGATTTCAAATGATTAAAACTCCGTTAGTGATGAATAAACATAATTATAATATTTTTCTTTGTTAAAAAAAATTACAAATAAAGAAGAAATAAAATAAAAATAAATTCCAACCTACTTCAAAATATCAATGAGAAATTCAAAAATTTAAAAAACAAAAAATATTTAAAGATTAATAATTCTTTCAAATAAATATCTAAATTATGATACTTTACTGATCTTTGAAATATGAAAAAAAATTAAATAACTTTTGATATTTAAATAAATAATCATTATAATTATTAATTTTGAAATATTTAATCAAAATCAATTACTACATTTTTATCAAAAGTGCATCCAATATTTTTTAAAATAACTTCAGAAGCAAGATTTCCCATTTTACAACATTCTTCTAATCTTTTACCTTGCATATATCCTGCAATAAAACCAGCTAAAAAAGAATCTCCAGCTCCATTTGTATCAACAATTTCATTATTTGGTATTTTAGAAGGAAAACTTTTTAAAATAAAATCTATTTTATTTCTTTTATAATCAAATTTACTAATTAAAACTGGATTATTGCTACAAGTGGTAATTAAAATTCTATTTCTTTCTTTTAAAATCTTATGAGATATTTCAAGAACTTTAATAATATTATTATCATTATTTTCATCAAATATATTATTATTATTTATTTTTTGTTTTGCAAATTCTTTAATTTCATTTAAATTTGAAAAAATAATATCAGAATTATTTCCAATTTCAACAATTTTATCATAAAATTTCTTAATAATAAAATCAGCACATAAAGCAAAAATAACAGTTGATTTTTTTTTATTAAATTCTTCAGAAATTTTTTTATACATATTAAATTTTTGTTCAATCATAAAACTTTCAAAAACAACAATTTCATGGTTTAAAATTTCATAAAAATTATTTTCCATAAATTCATCACTTGCTGCAGTATTATCTTCTCCTAATAAATATCTTTCATTATTATAAATTCCAACACCACATCTTGAACAAGGAGAATTATTTTTAATTTCAAAAATATGATTTATATTTAAATCATCTAATTCATTTAAAATTATTTTATTCTTTTCTTCATCACCAATTAATCCCATTATTGAAATTTTATAATTTTGTTTTGATTTATCTTTCATATTTAAAATCCATTTTATTACTCTTAAAGTATTGTTTAAACATCCTCCAGGAGCTAATCTTATATTTGGTAATTTTTCTAAATCATTAATGAAATTTATATCTCTTTCTTTAAAGTTATTTGTTTTAAAATCATATCCATGATTTTCAAGAAATTCTTTTGTTACTTCTGTTATTATATCTATATTAATTAAACCAAATGCTATTAACGATTTTTTTATTTTTTCAATTTCCATTTTTGTAATTTATATATGTTTTATATGTAAAGTCTTAGTTATCAAAGTATTTTGATTATTATTATTAAAGAATTTTCAAAAATTTGAATTAATTAAGAAATTAATAACATATATTTTTAAAAAATAATCCAATTTTTTTTAATAAAAATAATTATTTTATTATCCATTATATGTTATTTCAAGTTTCTTGATTATTTTAAAATTAATCTTTTTTTAGGATATTTATAAATTTTAGATTTATATTTTTTTAATGAAATATTCTAATATAAACAAAGTAATTGATTTATAAAAACAATTAATTATAATTTGATTTTTTTAATTGTCTAAGAATAAAATAGGATATTAAAAAATTTAATAAAAATATGTTATAAGTTATTAATAATTCATTTAACCTAGTTAAGTATATTTCTATATAATAAAAAAGATAAAAAACTAAGATTTGATTATATAGAATAGTTATATTTGTTAAAAGAAAAAATATGCTTCATATCATAAAAGATAGATTTGTTGGAATAATATATTAATTGTAATTTTAATGAAAATATGAAAATTAAAATTATAAGAAAATGAGGATTTTTAATGTTTTTGACGAAAAAAAGAATAAGTTTTTAAAAATAAGAAGGAATAAAAACATTTGAATTAAAAATGGATAAAATATTTTGACCAAAGAAAAAAACAAATTTTTACTAAATATATATTTTTCTAAATTTGTTAAATATCAATAAAATAATATTAATTTAATTTTTTTCAATTGATATATTAAAGACAGAGTAATGGATTTAAATAGAATTATTAAAGATATTATTTGAAAAAATTTTATCAATTCTTTTCATTTGAATAATTAAATTAAAAAATTTATTTGATCATAAGAAAAAATATATAGAAAAGTAAAGTACAATTATTACATAATAAATATTATCAAAATATTTATAAATCAATATCTACTTATTTATTTAGTAAAAAAGAATAAGAAAATAAAAATCTTTGATAATAATAAATAAAATGTAATAATTAATAATTTATGATATAAATTCCATTTCATTAAATCAAATAAAATTTGATAACAAATCATATAATAATTAAATCTAGGTCTTCTCTCCTTTAAATCTAAAACTTTCTTGTTTATATTTAAGTCTGGTTGTTTTAACAAAAAATTTTATAGAATATATTATAAGCAGACTCCTTTTTTGAACAAAAAATTTAATATTTCACCGATGCTCTCGACTCTGGGAATAAGATATATGTGTCTCTACTTTGATTATATGATAATAACTTTTGATATCATTTTATACATTTCTTTTCAAAAATTTTTTGTGTTTTTATAGAAATTTCTTCAAATTTATTTAAATATTTTTTTAATTTCCCTCATTTAAATATTTTTGACAAAATTATTTAAAATATTCCCCACATTAATTCATATTAATAGTTTATTTCTTATATAAAATAATTTAAACTTTTTTAAAAATTTCCTTGATTATATTGATTCATAAATACCTTAACATTTAATTTAATAAATTTAGGCTCCATAAAAAATATATTTTTATTTATTTCTTTAATATAGTTTTGAATAAAATATATTAAAAAAAGTTTAATAACAAAAGGAAATAAACTCAATTTATAAATAAAAAATAAAAATGGAAAAAAATAAAGAAGGAGTAAAAGTAGGGAAATATACTTTAAATTTAAAAGAAATTGGGACAGGTTCATATGGAACAGTATTTTTAGCTAAAGATGATAAAGGAAAATATTATGCAGTTAAAAGAATAGATTTATCAAAATTAAATAGAAAAACAATAAAACAAAAAGTAATAAGAGAAATAAAGTTAACCTATAAATTAGATAATATTCACATTGTTAAAATGTTAGATATAATCAAAACTGAGAAACATATTTATATTTTTTTAGAATATTGTAATGGAGAAACTTTAAGTTCTTTTCTAGAACAATATTATGAAATTAATAAAAAATTAATACCTCAGGATTTAATCCAAATTTTTACAAAACAAATAATAGAAGGATTAGCATATATGTCAAGAAAAAACTGTATTCATAGAGACTTAAAATTAGAAAATATAATGTTAACCTCAAATTTAACTAAAGAAAAAGAAAATGAATTATTAAAATCATTATTAGCAAAAAAATCAGATTTAATAGATAAAATTCCTTTAAAAAAATCAATTTTTGCTTTTAATGTATTTGAAGATAAAATTCCTGCACCTTTTTATTTTAGTAAAAATTTTGATTTTGAAAATATAAAAACAATAATGGAAAATTATACAATTAAATTAATAGATTTAGGTTTTGCAAAACAAATAGAAAATAATGAAACTATAAATTCATATTGTGGTTCTCCTTTACAAATGCCTCCGGAAATTTGGAGTTTAACTTTGGGAAATGGAAATTCATATAATAGAAAATGTGATTTATGGTCTTTAGGTTGTACTCTATATAATTTAGCTTTTAATTCTTTTCCTTTTCTTGGTAATGATTTTAAAGAAATTTATCAAAATATTCAAAAAGGAATATATACTATAAAAAAATGTGAAGGTTTATCTATTGAATTTATTGATTTAATTTGTGGTTTGTTAAAAACAAATCCTGAAGATAGATATGATTATGATATTTTAATTAATCACCCTTTTATTACTAAAAAATTCGAAGAGTTACAACCTTATGATTTTGGAGAAAAAGTACAAATTATTTTAGATGCTAATAATAAAGAGAAAATATTGAATCAAATAGAAATTGTTAAAAAAAATGTTGTTATTCCTGAAGAAACTGTTGATGATAAAGAAAAAGAGAAAGTAATTGATGAAATGTTTATGAAAGATTGTGAAGTTATTGAATATTCAATTCAGATTAAAGAAATTGATGATTGGATATATGTTAGTTTAAATAATTTATTGATTTAAATAAAATAATATAATATATAGTTTACAAATTTTTTTCAATGTTTAAATTAAATGTTTTAATTTTTTTAAATTTAATTCAAATGGCAATTAAAATAATATTCAAAATATTATTTAGTTTAAATTATTATTTTATTTTATTTTATTTATATTTTATAAATGGAGTCAAAATATTATTAAGGAATAAAAGAAAAAGAAAAGAATAGATCAAAATCCAAAAAAGGCCCTGTTAAAATTTTTGGTTCTTCTGAGGTAAGTTATGATGATTATGAGAAAAAATTATCAAATGATATTAATAATAAAGATTATATTCA
>JAJJLU010004011.1:0-20659 GCA_023807065.1 Isotricha intestinalis
TGAAAAAAGAATGATTAAAATAATCTTCCCATGAAATTCTTTCATTTAAATCAATACATATCATTTTATTTATTAAATCATTTAAATTATTATCTTCACTTGGTTTTAATATTTTTTTTGATTTAATATCATTTAATAATTGAAATTCATTTTTTCCTTTATATGGATATTCTTTAAATAAAAGATAATATATTATAATTCCTAAATTCCATAAATCACTTTTAATATTAATATCAGCATTTTCAATAATTTCAGGAGATCTTGTATAAGGAATTTTGAATGAACTCATTGTTATTTCTTCATTCATCTTTTTATTTAATCCTAAATCACTTATTTTAATTGATATTTTATTTATTGTATTTAATGATATTAATATATTTGTTAATTTCAAATCTCTATATATTATTTCTTTACTTTTTAATGTTTTATTTAATTCTATTAAAAATTCTCTTAATTCTTGTATTGATAATCCTTCATCTCTTATTTTCATATATTCTTCTAAATTGATCAAACATAATTCCATCACAATATAACAATAATCTTTTGAATTTATTATTTCTATGATTGAAATTAAATTTTCTTTGTTTATTAAATTCATAAATTCTTTTTCTGATATATTATAATAATCATTAAATTTTTGTTTTTCAATTTCTTTGATTATAACATAATTTCCTTTTTCTTTATTTTTTCCTTTATATACACATTCAAATGAAGATATACCAATTTTTTGAATTTTTTTATATTTTTTCCATATATTTATTTCACTCATTTTTATTTTATATTCTTTATTTTTTTTTATAAATCCCTTTTTCATTATAAAATATTGGTATTTCATTTTAGTTAATATATTGAATATAATCTTCATTATTTTCAATTTTTTACCATTTTCATTTTTACTAACAAAGATGATTTTGTATTAAGGAATATTCAAAAATGTTTTAAAATTTTATTTTTAATTATTAATATTGTTTTTAATGACATTAGGTAGGAAAATAATTTGTAAAAATTATAATTTATAATTTTTTCGCCTATTATGATGAAATATTTCTGAATTCTGTAAACTATTGTATTTTACAAATATATATAGTTTATTAAAGAAAAGTCATTTTTTAATTATTTAAGCAGTAAAAATTATTAATATATTTAAATGATACCATATTCCAAGATACATTGAGTGTAGCTTAAATTTCTATTAAATTAAAAAGAAAGAAATTATTCATTGATTATAAATTTACATGGATATAAAGGAAACATTTTATTAAAAGAATAGATGAATATATATATTCCTAATCAAATTTTTATATAATTCATTATTTGATAATATCTATTTTGAAAAGAAATGCTTTTTAAATAAAATATTTAATTGAAATATGGGCAATAGTCAACAAAATGTTTCATATAATACTAATGAAGAACAAAATGTTTCATACAACACTGATAAAGAACAAGAAGAAACAATAGAATTATATACTATTATAAGTGGAAAAATAAAAGAAAGTTATGTATATGAATTAAATAAATATCAAATTTCAGACCCTAATTCAGAAAAAATATTAAAATATTGTGTTTGGGAAGATTATAGAAATTTAGATGCATATAAAAATAGTATAGTGAAAAATTCTGATTATTATAGATCAGTTACCCAAAAATATTCATTAGAAGATTTATTATATGCAATAAAAAAATTTGAATCAAAAAAATATTATTGGCATGTTGAACAAATGAATAAAAATTACCAAAAAATGAAATCTGAAAATTTATCAATTGATGAAAAAAAGGCATGTGCTCTAGTCTATCATATTATACAGGATTTAAAGATAATAGTGATAGATCTAGTCGAAATACAAATGTTTTAATAAGAGGATTAAATTCTACTTCAATAACAAAAAATTGGAATGATGGTGAACATTTTTATCCAGTTATATATTATTTAACGAAAGCAATCTCCAGTTTACCTTTTTATTGGGGATATACTTTAAGATGTGTTCATCTAACAAAAAAACAGGCTTTTTCTTATAAACCTGGAACCATAGTCACATGGCTTCAATGGAGTTCTTCTAAAATTGGGACTAAACCTGCTAATTATTTTGCAAAAAGAAATACTTGGTTTTATATTTATTCTTTTAGTTCAAGAGAAATTTCACAATTTTCTGTTTATTCTGATGAAAAAGAAGCTCTTTATCCTCCTTTTTCTCATTTTTTAGTTTTTAAAAATGAAATAAAAAATTCAAAACATCATATATATATGAGGCAAATTGAAATTGGATTATATCCAAATAATATTTTATGGGTGGATGATAATATTTTAAATTCTGATTGGGAAAATAAAAAATTAATGGAAATTGCTTATTATAATTCAAAAATATTAAAAATTATACCAAAAATTTCAACAGATACTGCTTTAGCATTTCTTAGATCTTTTAAACCATTTATTAATTCTGGGACTGTAAAATATAAAATTATATCTGATATGACAAGAAAAAATGAATATCCTTCGGAAAATGCAGGAGCAAGATTTGTTAAAAGTTTACAAGATTCTGGATTTAGTCATTTAGAAGTTATGATATTTACTTCTTCTAAAGATTTTGCTGAAAATAAATTAAAAAAATTAAATGTGATAATGAATAAAAATATTAAAGTTACTACATTGACAAATGATGCTATTAATTTTCTTTGTTCTGATTAATTTTTAAAATAAAAGTTTATTTAAAACATTATATTTATTTTATTGAATTTCTTTTGAACTTTAAAAGATTGATTTTTTAAAATATATAATTTTAAATACTTTTTAATTTTGCAAAGAAATTTTGAATTTGATTATTTTATATAAAAATTAATTTTAAATTGAAAAATATTGAATTAGAAGATAAGCTAATAAAAATGGTAAAATACTTTCAATAATTTAATTATATCTTATTATTATAAATATTAGTTATTAAAAATCTTTTTAATTTAGCAAAACCAACAATATATGTACCTTCATTTTGAGTTACAACTATTTTTTGGATACTTTCATTATCTATTTTAAATACTATAATACTATCTGATTCTCCCCCAAAAGCAATTCCTTTTTCTTTAATAGAATATATACTTTTACAATAAAATTCATCATTTTGTTATTTCTTTTATTTGATAAAGAATGAATGATAATGAATGTCCATCTTCATGATTAACCAAAATTATATCATCATTAAGTTTAAAGATTAAATATCAATCTACACATAATATTTCATTAAAATATTTAATATATTCCAAATTTTTTAATCCCAAAGTTTTGATCCTTATATTCCATCTGATATTAATATATTTTTATCTTCTAAATATATAAAGTGGTGCATCAAATAGTCCTTTTTTATCATATATTGTTTTAAAATTTTTATATATTTTATTATTATTTTCTTTCCAAAATTTTATTTTCAAATCACATCCACATGAAATTACATTTAAATTTGAATAATAAATTATTTCTCCTAATTCCTGAGCATCTTATATTTTTAATTCATTTCAAAATTAATTTTATTTTCTTATGAATATTTTTCTTATTTATATTTATAATAATTAAATTTTATTTTTTTTCTTTTTTCTTCTTTCAAATAAAAAATTTAATTGAAATATATTTTCAAATTAAAATTAAAAAATAAATAAAATGAACTTTAACCTTCAAAATAAAAATACATCACCAAAAAAACAAAAAAATTACTATTCTCCTCCATCAAAATTCAAAAATTATTTACATTATTATACATACTCTTCAAATTCAAACAATTCAAAAGAATATTCACCATATATAATAAAAAATGGAAATTATTCAAATTCAGCATTTAAATCACAAAATATTTTAACAGACATAAAATCCCAAACAAATAAAATTTATTCACCATCACCAAAAGAATCAAAAACAGAAAAATTAAGTGATAGATTTATTCCAATGAATTCCCGCCTTAATTTAATGGAAAAATTTAACTTAGCCCAAAAATTTACATTAGAATTTGATGAAAATACAAATAATTCAAATATAAATAATACTGAAAAAAATCAAAATTATATTTACAATGAAATTTTAAAACAAAATGTTTTAAACGAAAACTCTTTAAATCCATATTTATTAAATCCAAATTATTCTTCATCTTCATCAAATTTAAATTCTTCAAATCCACCAATAAAAAAAAATATATTTTCTTTTAAATCAGAACAAAAACCAAAAGAAAGTTTTTATTCAATATTATCAAATAAAAAAGAAAACGAAACAAATACTTCTCGTAAAATAGCTCAAAAACCCTTTAAAATACTTCCAGCTCCAAATTTATTAGATGACTTTTATTTAAATCTTTTAGATTGGTCATCAAATAATGACATAGCAGTAGCCTTAGGTAATTCAGTTCATTTATGGTGTATGAATCAAACAAGTGAAAGTATATTATTTACATATGATTCTCCTGATAAATATGTTTCTTCTTTAATATTTTCTAAAGATTCCACATCTTTAGCAGTTGGAACAAGTGAAGGAAAAATAGAATTATATGACTTAAATAAAAATGCATTAATAAATTCCTTCCCTTCTCACACATCAAGAGTTGGTGTTGTAGCATGGAATCAAACATTAATATCTTCAGGTTCAAAAGATTATTCAATAGTAACAAGAGATACTAGAGTAAATAATATTCATTCATTTAATAATGTTGCTAAATTATTAGGACATACTCAAGAAGTTTGTGGTTTAAAATGGAGTTTCGATGGTAGTCAATTAGCAAGTGGAGGTAATGATAATAAATTATTGATATGGAGTCTTCATTCAAGATTCCCTCTTATGACTTGTCATAGTCATCAAGCTGCAGTAAAAGCTATTGCATGGTCTCCTCATCAAAGTAATATTCTAGTCTCTGGTGGAGGAACAGCAGATCGAACTATTCGCTTTTGGAATACTAGTGCTATGAGAATGGAAGGTGTTATAGATACTGGAAGTCAAGTTTGTAATTTAGTTTTCAGTAAAACTTGCTCTGAATTTGTTTCTACTCATGGTTTTAGCTTAAATCAAATTATTGTTTGGAAATATCCAAGTTTAAAAAAAGTTACAACTCTCACTGGACATAAACATAGAGTTCTTTATTTAGGTATTTCTCCTGATGGGCAAAGTATTGTCACTGCTGCTGGAGATGAAACTATGAGGTTTTGGAATTTGTTTCCTCCTTTTAAAAGTGGAGAATTTAGCGGATTATTTCCTAGTAATCAAGATATTCGTTAAACAATTATATTTGATGATGTTTATTTTATTTTTAGTTTTTTTAAGGGATTTTTTTTATATGATGATTAAAAAATTGGTTATTTTTTCTTTTTGGATTAGATTATGTAATTAATATATTATAAAAAATTAATATCATTTTTATTTTTTTGACAACATCAGAAATATTAAATTTATAAATTTTTATATTTTTGATAAAAAAAATATAAACTTAAAAATAAAAAAATGGATAAATCAGAAAATGAATCAATACCAAATAATCTTCCTCCAGATTTTGAACCAATAAAATACGAAGACCCAAAAAAAGAAAATGCAATATTTGAAGTATTCAAAAGTCAAGAATGGGAAACAATAGTACCTCAAATAATTGAAGCAATAGATTATTGCAAAGAAGATCAAAGTTTTGGAGATTATCCTTATTTTAGAATTCAAAACACAATTCAATTTTTACCTCAAACTGATGTTCCAAGTGAAATTTTTAATGAAACTCAATTAAAAGAATTACATTCAAGATTGCCTTATTATCATCAATATAGTAATTTGAGATTAGTATATTCTATAGGAAAAGATGGTTGTTTACTTAAATCTTTTTATCAAAAAGTTTCAGGTGAAAATAATTTAATTATTGTAGTTAAAGATGATGATAATAATGTATTTGGTGCTTATGCTAGTGAAGAATTTACTCCTTCTGGAAAATTCTTTGGAACAGGAGAATGTTTTTTATTTACTTTTTATAAAGAAAATAGAATTCATGTTTATAATGCTTCTGGAGTTAATGAACATTATTTATATGCTGATGATAAACAAATTGCTTTTGGATGTTCTGATGATTATTTTAGTTTAACTCTTGAAAATGATTTTTATGGTGGATATAGTAAACCAACTCAAACTTATAAAAATCCTGTTTTAAATGGTAAGGATAAATTTATTATTATTAAATTGGAAGTATGGTGTTTTCAAAATAAATAATATTATTAAAGGGATGATTATTTTATAAATTTAATAAAAATATTAAAAATATATATATTATATTATAATTATTTATATAAATTTAATAATTTAAATAGTTTTATTACTGTACATTAAAACAACATTCGCAAAATTTATTGTTAAAATAAAAATTGAAGAAAGATTTTTTTAAAAGAACATTTTTTAATTTATTTATTTTCATTGTTTATAATTTTTAAATATTCTTTAATTAAAATTTCTCCTTTAGTAATTGAAATTGGCCATATATCGAATATTTGATGAAAGTTCTTTAGAGAAATAGAAAAATCACAATTTTCATTTATTACATATCTTATTAAAGACAAAGCTAATGTTTTATATTGGATTTTTCCTGAAAAAAAAGTTTCAAAATCACTTTCTTCTTCAACATTAATAAGAGTTTTATTATATTTATTTCCATAAATTTTATCTTTACATATTTCTTTCACTTTATTTAATTCTATTTCATAACATGAAAAACAATTTTTAGAAGAAAATTTTGAATTAATTAAAATAGATGATATGTGATTAATATTTTGTGTTAGATTTAAATTACCTTTTTTATTTGATTTTTTTTTAAATATTCTTGGATTTGTATTTGTTAACTTTATCAATTTATTAATATATTCATTAATATATGATAAGACGATATTTTCAAAATTATCATTATTCTTAAATGATTCAATTAAAATATTATTTGAATTTTTGAAGTAATCATTCATATTAAACTTAATTGTTTTTTTAAGTGTTTTTAATGGAATGGGATATTTGTATTTTTTTATTATTTTGAATAAAACTAAAGGAAATAATCTATAAAATTTAATTTTTTTTCTGTAAAAAAAACAAATTTTAATAATTTCCTCTTTAATTTTAGGTTCAAAATTAAACTGAGATAATTTTTGATTTATTTTCTTTTTCATAATTGAATAATCATACTCTTCTCCTGAATAATTTAATAAATCTAAACAATTTTTTGGTTTTCCTATAAATTTATAATTATTATTTTCTGGAATTTTTTCAATTTTATAATCTTCCTCAATAGGATAATCACAATCAAACCTTTCTCCATAAGATTCGTTTTTATTTGTTTTTTCACTGCTTTCATCATTATCATTATAAAAATAATCATCACTATAATCCATAATTATTTAATTAAAATTTTCAAATATTTGAATATATATATATTATACAAAATATATTTATTTTTTTTTAAAATTATTTATATATAATAAAATATAAATAGGATTTTATCATATAAACACATTAAAATAATATAATAATATATTTATATATATTTCATTATTTTCTTTTTTTTTGAATGACTTGAGCTATTCCCAGAACTAATAACTCTATCATAATTTCTTATAACTTCTTTTGGAATTAAATCAACTTGTTTAGGTCTTGAATCAAAATAATTATAATTATTATTATTTAAATATCCAATATCATTTAAAGCAAGTTGCCTAAATCTATCTAAATCTTTTAATATTGAATCATTATCTGAACTAGTTTTTTTCCTTATTTTTTTTTTATGATGATAATGAAATCCTGCAGTTCCTGGTCTTTGAATTATTCTTTCTTTACTAATTGGAGGTAATTTAGATATTCTATGATCTCTAAAATAATTTTCAGTATAAAAATTATTATCACTGTCATTTAATGTATTCTCTAATTTTTTCATTTTTTTCTTATGCTTTTTATGAGGAATAGGTGGACTATTATAATAATTTGTTGAATAATGGTTATCTTCTATAAAATCTTCTCTTTGTTGAATTTTTGGATTTTCATTATAATGATGTTTATGATAATTTTGTGGAGTTCCTAAAATATCAGAATTATAATTTAAAGAACTGAAACTATTTTCTATATCTTTTATTTTTAAACTATTATTATTACTGTTTTTGTTATTATTTTTATTATTATAATCATTTTTATTATTGTAATCTATATATTGATCTTTATTATTATTAATGTTATTTTGATTGTTGAAATTATTATAATTATTATTATTTATATTATTTTCTTCTTTTTGTTTTTCATTATTATCATTTTGTTCTTCATTTGAAGATGAAAAAATTACATCATCTGATGTTTTGTCGTCTTTTATTTTTTTAAATTCATTATTTTCTTTTTCTTTTTTATTGTTCTTATTTTTATTCATATTATTGTTATTATCTTTATTATAATTGTTATTATTATTATTTGATAAATTATGAATGTTATTATTGCTTCCTTCTTTATATTTATTTGAAAATAAATAGTTTGATAAGTGATTTGAAGATTTTAATTGGGGTTTTAATTTTTGTTTTTCATTTAATTTATCAAATTTTTTACTATCAAGAAATTTTAAATTAGGAATGTTAATTGAATATCTTTTTTGATGTGAAGAACTTTTAATTTTAATAGGAGATTCACATTCTATTTTTTGTTTTTTATCATTATTTTTCACATTTATTTTAAGATTATTATTTTCACTATAATTTTTATTCATTTTTTTTTCTTGATTATTAGATATAATTTCATTCTTTTTATTTATTTCATTCATATTATTATATTTTCCTCGATTAATATTATATTTTTCATTATTGATATTGTTATAGTTATCTTTTTCTTTTTTTAAATTCTCTCTCCAAGTAATTAAAAAATTATTATCTGGATCTCCATTTTCATCTACTGTTACTAATTTACTAAAACCAACTAAACTGTTTTGAGATTCTTTATCTAATTTTTCAAAGTTTGGAATAGTATTTTCAATTGATTCATACTTAGATTTATAATCTAATTTTTTCATTATATTTTTTTCATCATCGAAAATACTACTTTTTTTAATTTTATATTCAAGTCCATTGTCAATGTTTCCATTTCCAATGTTTATAGAATTATACTCAATTAATTTTTTATTTAAAATTTTATCAAATAATTCTTCTATTTTTCTATCATAGTTTATTTCTAAAGGGAAATAACCTAATTTTTCTTTTAAAATATTTTTTCCGTTTTCTAATAATTGTCGTGCTCTATTTTTTTCTATTTCAATGAAATTTGCAATAATAAAATTATCTTGTTGTGTATTTATAATATTTCCAATGGAAATATCATAATTATTAATAATTCTAATTTGCTCTTCAACAAATTTTTGAAATAATTCTTGAATATTAATTTCATTTTCCTTTTTTTTAATTTCAAAATGAATTGATGATTGTTCTTTAACATTATTTAATTCATAATTTTTATTATAATTATTATCATAATTATATCTTTGAATTATATTAGGATTTATTATATTATAATTATTCATTTTCAAATTATTAGAAAGTAACATTTGATTATTATAATTTTGACTTTGATTTTGATTCTTTTGATTATAAGTATTATATTGGATATTATTATTTAAATTTAAATTTCTATTAAAATTACCATTATTATAATTTGATGATAAATAAAATTGATCGTGATTATCTTTTAATTGTTGATTATGATAATTTATATTATTTCCATTTTCAATTGGAGGAAATATATGATAATTTGTATTTTGATAAGATCTATTTTCAATTTTATTTAAATATTTTTCATCTTCAATTGCTCTTTTCTTTTTCTCTTCTTCTTTTCTTTTTTGATCCTCTTCTATTTGTTGTCTTAACAATATACCATATTCTAGTCTTTTTTTTCTTTCTCTTTCTTTCAATTCTGTTTCATTATTCCAAAAAGTTAAATCATTTAACATTATTTTTTTAAAACAATTATTTATTTGTTAGTAATTAGAAATCAAATAAATGGGTAAGTACTTTTTTTATACTCAATTCTTTTATTTAAAATTTAAAATCAAGTAAATAACTTTTAAAAACATTAAAATTTAAATTAAAACAATAAAAAATATGTTATAGTAAAACATTAAATCATATTAAATAAAATTGAATTTTTGTTTTTAATTGTTATAGAAAACTTAAAAATTGATTTTATTTTAAATTGATACAATAATCATTTTACATATAAATTTATATAAAAATTTTGGTTATATATAACTTAAATATTTGATGAATTCAATTGAAATTATAATTTAATTTTTTCGTTTTATTTTTGAGAAGAAAAATTTTAAAAAAAATTTGGATTATTTAATTCAAATATTTTCATTTTTAAATCTTTTTTGAATCACTTTCTCTAAAAAAGTAATCATAATTTTAAATAGAGATTTCATTCATATATAGGTAGGTTGTTAATAATAAATTATTATATTGAAAATAGTAATTTTTAAAAGAATATAAAAAGAAAGTTTTTTTGGAAGTATAAAAGATTATTTAATAAAAATTCTTTCACATTCTCATAATTCATTAATCTTTCATTTTTATTCTTCACTTCTTTTTTTCCATTAAATTCATATAAATTAAAAATAATTAATTCATCAATATGTGGATTGATTTATAATCACAATAATTAATATTATAATTAATGATTTTTTTGTGTCTAACAATGAAAGTTTTTAAAAATATTTTTTAATGTTCAAAAGATACACTTTCAAAATAGATTTTAAAAAGAATATAATTATAAATTTAAAAAATAAATGTTAATTCCTTGTAAAATAGGCACTTTAAAGACATTATTTAAAATTTTTGCTTTAAACTTAATATTTATCTTAAGGTATTTTAAAAAGAATCTATAAATAAAATATTTTATTTTTTATAAAAAATTTGCAAGTTTTTTTTTTAAATTTCTTCTCTGAAAAAAAGTTTCTGATTAACAAAAAAAAAAAAAAATGGAGAATTTAAATTTTTTTTTTAACTTTAATTTTTGATTATGGATTTATGATTAATTATAATTTTTTTAACAAACTCTCACAAATGTGGATCCCAAATCAAGATAAGATTGATGAAATTATAGCTTTTTTAAAAGTAACTCAATCTCCAAAGAATGAAATACAAAAAGACATATTTAAAGTATAATAATATTTAAAAATTTTAGAAATTTGACGCATATTCCAAAGATAAAGAGTTTCCAAAAAATTTATTATTTATATTTAATTCTCCATCACAATCAATAGACATAAGATTATATGCAGGAAATATATTAAAAGTTCAAATTGAATCTAACAATTCAGAATTGACTTTTGATACTATTAATTATATTAAATCAAATTTATTAACTTATTATTATGATAGAGAAATAAGAATAAGAAAAGAAATATCAGATATTATTATTTCTTTTATTACTATTTATGGATTAAATGAATGGCCTGAAATTCTAAATATTTTATGTCAAAATTTAGATAAAAAAGATTTAATAGAAAATACTGCACAAGTTTTAAACTTCATATTAGAAGATTCAAGAGATTTAATAGAAAGTGAATTTCCAAATTATTTAAATAAGATAATTGATAAAATAATTTTTACTCTTCAAAACTCTAAATCTAATCAAATAAGTAAAATATTCTTAAATATTCTATGTACTTTATTTGAATCATGTCCAGAAATAATGTTAGAAAAAATGAGAGAATTAATTCCAATAATAAAAAAATTATCTAATAGTCAAGATCAAAATATTTTATCAAAAATAGAAAAAATATGGTATATAGTAATTCATTTAGATAAAGTTTATATAAATCAATATTTTGAAGATTTATTTACTTTTTTCTTAAAAAACTTCATAGAAGAAAATTACGACCAAAGTTTTGTAGCAGCTCAATTTTTTGTATATTTAATATCAACAGAAGAAGACTTTTTAAAAGATGAAAAAATAAAAGAACTTCTAAAGCAAAAATTAAAAGATCTATTACCAATAGTAATAAATAACATGGTTTTAAGTGATAAAGACATAAATTTTTTAGATAATAAATTCCAAAATGAATTAGTAATTCGTTCAATAACAACTTCAAGTAATACAAGTAATATAACAAATAGTGTAAATGGTTCTGAAGGAACAGGATCAGGAACAAGTAATACAAATTCAAATGGTACAAATTCCAATTCAAATTGTAATTCAAATAATGGAAGTGGTAATGGAAGTTCAGGAAGTAATAGTGGAAGTAATTCAGGATCTTCTTTTACAAGTGAAAATTCAAGTTCTAATGATTATAATCCTTTTAGCACTTTAAGAAAATGTTGTAGTAGAATATTAGATAATATTTCATTTATTTATCCTCAAGAAACTTTTAATGTTATAAGACCTATTTTAGAAAATGAATTACAATCTAATGAAGATTTAATTAAAGAAAGATCTATTTTAGCTTTAGGAGCTGTTGCTCAAGGTTGTTATCAACAAGTTATTAATCATTTAAGTATTTTAATCCCATTTTTATTAAGAGAATTACAACATCCTGATAAATATGTTAGAGCTATTACTTGTTGGACTTTATCTAGATATATTAAATATATTTTAATTGATAATTATTCTGATAATAAAGATGATTTATTTAAAGAATTTTTAACTGAAATTTTAAAGAAATTATTAGATAAAGAAAGCATTGTTAGAGAAGCTGCTGAAACAACCTTTCAAGAAATTATTTTTTGTAAAAAAAATTTAGTTGAACCTTATTTATTTGACGTATTAAAAGTAATAACAAGTGTATTTGATAAATATACAGGTTCTAATTTGTTATCTACATATGACACTTTATTGGTTATTATGGATTTTTATGGAGATATATTTTTAAATCAATTATTTGTTGAAGAAATTGTAAAATGCTTAGTTCAAAAATGGTATGATTTAGTTAAATCTAATGATGTATTAACACTTCCTTCTTTTTTTGAAGTTGTAATTTCACTCATTAAGATTTCAGGCAATTTTCTTATCAATTATTGTGATTATTTTTTAAGTGGATGCTTAAAAATTATTGAAATTAATGTTAATGAATTAAGAAACACTAATTATTCTGTTATTAATATTGAAAATGATTTATTATCTAAAAGTCTGGACACTATTTCAGCTTTATCACAAAAATTTCCTTCTTATATTAAAAATTCACCTATCAAAAAAAATATAATAGAATTTTTATTTGAAATAATAAAAGTTAAAGATTTAAATATAAAAAATTATGTCATAATTCTTTTTGGAGATATGATAAAAGTTGATTATCAATTAATCAAAAATGATTATCAGACTCTTTTTAATATATTAATTCCTCTATTAGAACTAAATCCACAAAAAGGAGAAAAAGATACAGATAAACTTTCAGTATGTAATAATTCAGTTTGGACAATTGGTTTATTATCTATTTATTTTCCTGAAGAATCAATTAAATATATAGATAAGATATTTCTTAAATTAGATGATATTTTAATGGTAGAAAAAGTAAGAATTTTATATAATTATTTAGATGAATGTATCATTAGCTCAAAATATATCAATTTGTATTGGAAGATTAGCTTTATCAGGACCTAAAATTGTTAGTAAACATTTAGATAAATTCTTAAATTTATTTTGTTTAAGTTTAACTTATATTAAAGATTCTCCTGAAAAAAGAGATTCTTTCAAAGGCTTATGTGAATCAATAAGTTTCAATCCAAAAGCTGTTTTTAATTCATTTAATCAATTATGTGAAGCTTTCTGTTATTATGAAAATCCACCTCAAGATTTAGAAAAAACATTTCAAAAAATTATATATTCATTTAGTGTGACTTATAAAGAAAAATTTTATCAGTCTGTTTCAAATTTTCCAGATGATTTGAAAATAAAAATGAAAGAAAAATTTAAAATTCAAATTGATTGACCTTTGTTTTTTCTAAACGAATGTTACATTATTTATTATAATTTTTGTGTATCAATTGTTATATAAATGTATGGCCATTTTACGAACTAAATTGAATTTTTTCATATCATCAATTTTTTAGTTAGGATACTTCTTGCGTTTAGGTATAAATAAAAAGCGAGAAGTTTTTTAAATATAAATTTAATATTTTAATGTAGGCATTATAAATAATAAAAAAACATAATATTATTCATTTAAAAATGAACTTTTTTTTTAAAAAAATTGGTGATTAATATAAATAATGGAAAAATAAAAATGTATAGAATAGAAAGAAACTAAAATATAAATAAATAAATAAATTTTTTATTTTTCAATAAATAAATAAAATAAATTAAATATATTTTTTGACAAATTCATCAAATATAGGGTTAGGGTATCCAAAATTAAATATTTTTAAAATAACTCATATTAAACATTATTATATTCCTGATTCTCAATTAGAACATTTAAAATTTAATTTTAAAATTTAGGGAAAAAATTTATCAAATTTATTTTTAAAATATTTCATTAAAAATATTTTAAATGCATGATAAATTGATAATGAATATAAAGTATTAAAATGTTTATAAAATGATGATGAAGTTTTTAATAATTTATGGACAAGATTTTTTAAAATATAATTAATAAAGAAATTACTCAAATTTAAGAATATAAATTATATTGATTAATTTCTCCAATAAAAATGTTAAAATTCATTAGTGAAATAATTGAATCTTGTGATAATTAAAATAAATTAAATGAAGAAGAATCTTTTCTCCTAAGTTATTTAATAAAATATTTTCAAAAATTAAAATCAATAAAAAATTATTATTTTCTAGTATTTAATTTTGATAATTAATAACATAATGGACTAAATATATTAATTTTTTAAAAGTAAAAAAAAATTAAGTTTTTAAATTTTTTAAAAAAGAAAAAAATTTTACATAAACAGTTTTTAAAATAAATTTAAAACAAATCAAAAAATTCTATGAATAATTTAGAAGAAATGAAATTATCTTCTTCACTTGCCTATGATTTTTTTTAAATAATCTTACGTGACTAATGTAAATAAAAATTTCTGAATCACACTTTGCTTATTAAATAAAATATTCATTATAAAGATAAAATACCTTTTGATATAAATAAAAAAAGGAATTTTATTCTATTTCTCAATGAATAAAATACTTTTTTGAAAGAAGTTTCAAAGAAGATAATTTATTAATATTTGATAATAGATATGAAAATAAAAAATATTTGAATATTTGAATGTGAAATAAATAAATTTTATAAGTTTTAAATAAATTTTATAACTATTAAATAAATTTTCTGATAAATATGGTTCATTGATGAATTTTGATAATTATAAGTTATCATCTTTAGATATTAAGATATTTTAATTTATTTTTAATTAAAAATAAAAAATATAAATCTTACGTCATAGCAGGAGAATAAATTAATTATATAAAACCAAAAATTCAAAAACAAAATATAATTATTATTATTTAAAAAAATGTGGGGATATATTATATTATTTGTATATTTAACTTTAATGTTTTTGTTTACGAATTGGGAATATCGATCAATTGTTCCATATTATACCCCATTATTTTATCAAAAGGACAAAAACTCTCCAAAGATAGATGTTCATAAATTATATGATGAATTTCAATTGAAAGATAAATTTTCTTATTTAAATCTTCTCTTAGGAAATTTATTTATTTTACCTATAAAAACCTTTTGTAGTTTTTGGATTGCAATATTAATGAATATGCATTTAAGATATTATTTGAAAAAATTAAAAAATCCTGAAAGCGATCCAAAAGAAAGAAAAATAATGGCAGATATAATAAGTTTTTGGGCAAGATGGTTTTTTTTTTTTAATTTCGTAACTTTGGAAGAAAAGAAATTACCATATGAAGAAACATATAAAAAATATTTAGGAGATGACTATGATTTTAATGATGAACAATATTCATTAATAATATCAAATCATACAGGTTACTTTGATGTCGTAACACATATGATAAAATATTCTGCTGGTTTTTTATCTACAAAAGAAATAAAAGATTATTATTTTATAGGACCAATAGCAGAAGCAATGAATTGTTTATTTGTAGATAGAGAAAGTTCAGGAGACAGAACAAGAATTTTTAAACAAATAGAACAAAGGCAAAGAGATTTTAATGAAAAAAAGAATTTAGCTCCATTATGTTTATTTCCAGAAGGAACAACAACTTGTGGTCAATATATATTAAAATTTAAAAAAGGTGCGTTTTATTCTTTATTACCAGTAAAACCAGGAATAATGGGAGTTGATCCAAATGATGATTTTCAAGTAGCTAGTGGAGCTGGAAGTGTAGTTGATAATTATATGAGGAGTTTAGGTCAACTTCATATTAGAGTTTCTTATACTAATTTACCTGTTATTAGACCTACTGATTTTATGTGGAAAAATTATAGTCATTTTGGAAGTGAAAAATGGGAAATTTATGCTGAAGTTACTAGAAAAATTATGAGTGAAATTAGTGGATTAAAGGAAAGTAATAAAAATTATAGAGATGAAAAAAGATATAATAAAGCTATTTTTTCTGGAGTTTATGATCCTGATGAAGAAGAAAAAAAGGATAAATAAAGAGTTTTGTTTTTTCTCCTTATTTTTTTAATTTTTATTTGTTTTTAGATTTTTTATTTAATGATTAAAATGAATTTTTAAAAGAAAACTATAAATTCGAATAATATGGAGTTATTTTAAATTTTTTAGTAATTTCTAATTAAAATAATATTTTATTCTTGTTTATCTTCATCTTCATCTTCTTCTTTTTCTTTTTCTTTTTCTTCTTTTTCCTTTTTATTGAAAAATCCTCCAACTCCAGGAATTTTATTTACTAAATTAAGAATATTCCATACATTTTTTACTTTTTTTTCTTCTTCAGGAGACATTAGAATTTCAACTTCATTTTCTTTATATTCATCATTTAATTCATTAATATCTAATTCTTCAAATCCTAAAAGTTCAGCTGCTGTAGGTTCTTTTTTTGGAGGAATTGCTTCAACTGGCTTTTCTTCTGTTTCTTCTTTATTTTCTGTTTCTTCTTTAATTTCTTTTTCTTCTTTAATTTCTTTTTCTTCTTTAATTTCTTTTATTTCTTTTTCTTCTTTAATTTCTTTTTCTTCTTTTATTTCTTTTTCTTCTTTTATTTCTTTTTCTTCTTTTATTTCTTTTTCTTCTTTTATTTCTTTTTTTTTTGGTTCAACTACTTTTGAAGGACCATTTTTATCTTTTAACATTGTGTTCCTAATCAGTGTACTTAAATTAATATCTTTAATTTCTACTTTTTTATTTTTCTCATTATATGCTAAGCTTTGTCTTATAATTTCAGCTGTTTTTTCATTAAATTCAATAAAAACGGTAATATTAGTTTTTGAATCATTTACTACTTTTAAAAAACCAGTATAATCGCTTTCATCTTTGATAAAATAAGGCTTTTTATCTACATTAAATTTAAAGATAAGATTATTTTGACAATCAGAAGGAGAAATTTGAAGTTGTTTCGAAACTTCTTTTAAAAACTGTGTTAAATCTTTAGGAAGTCTCAGAGATTTTTTTTCACCATAAATATTAATTGTTATATTTTTCCCATTAAACCAATCTAACATTTTTTAAATTAATTTATAAAATTGTTTTGTTCTATTATATATTATACAAATATAATTATAATAACTAAAGAGGTTTTTAAGTTTTTATTTAATATAATAAATATAATAATAAAAAAAATTATAATTTCATTGTTTATTTTAAATAAAAAAAATTCTCTAAAAAAATTTAAAAATTAAATAAAAAAAATAATAATCCTTTTTAATTATTACAAGGGGATCTTGGTCTACTTAAAGAAATATCTAATCTATCTAAAGCTTGATTCACATTTTTTTTTGTTTGATTAACAACATCAATAATATTTTTATTTTTAACATTAATTTGTCTTAACTTACAATTTCTATCATAAGCATCTTCTAATTCTTTCATTAAATTTTGATTAGAATCAGTTAAAAATTTAATTTGATTTTGATATTTATTAATATCATTATTATTTTTTGCTTTTTCCTGACTTAATTTTTCTACATTACTACTTAAATTTAATAATTCATTATTCATTCTTTTAATTTCAATATTTCTATCATTTAAATCATTTTGTAATTTTTCTGCTTTTTCTTCAAATTCATCATGTGCTCTTTTTTCTTTTAAATAACTGTTATTAATATTATTTAATTCATTTTTTGTTCTTGATAAATCTGTCTCAGCTTCACTTAATTGTCCATCAAGTCTCATTATCATTTTATTAGCATCATCTAATTGTTGACAAGTATTATTTAAACTATTTTGTAGTGTATTTATTTTTTTTGTTAAATTTTGAACATCAAAATTTGCATTATTTAATTTATCTAATAAATTTTTTTTTTCATTATTTAATTCATTTATTATTTTATCTTGTTGATCACATGTTTGATTTAAATGCTGTAAATCAAATTCTAGTTTTTGTATATTTTGTTCGTTTTTATTTTTTGTTTCTGTAAGCATTGAAATTGTTTTTTCGTTATTTTTTTTTTCATCTGATAATTTATCTATTATATCATCTCTTTCTTGTAAAGCATTTCTTAATTTTTCATTTTCACAATTTTTTTGTTCTAATGAAGCAAATAAATTATTATTGTCATTATATAAAGTTTTATTAGTAGCTAATTTTTCATTTAAAGCATTTTGTAAGTTTTCATTTTCTGTTTGTAAATCACAAATTATTTTATTTGAAGTTTCTGTTTTTTGCTTTAATTCATATTCTAATCTAATTTTTTCTTCGTTTAATATTGAAGTATCATTTGATAAAGTTTTATATTTTGATAATAAAGCCTCATAATTTTTTTCATTTTGTTCTAAATCAAATATTTGAGATTTAAGTTGGGCAATTATGTCATTTTGTTGCATTGCATCTAAAGAACGATTTGATATTCCACTTGAATTTATTCCTTGATTCGAAGAGTAGTTTTGAGGGATT
The DNA here is from genome assembly GCA_023807065.1 of Isotricha intestinalis. Taxonomy (NCBI): domain Eukaryota; phylum Ciliophora; class Litostomatea; order Vestibuliferida; family Isotrichidae; genus Isotricha; species Isotricha intestinalis. The sequence continues at coordinate 18,989 of JAJJLU010004011.1, forward strand.
GAAGACATTTTAAATTATAAATTAAATATTTAGTTTGAAATAAAATATGAGATGTTATTTTTTAAAAATATTTTTTTTTTATTTTAATATTTTTTTTTAAGGTATCGTTTTAAAAGAAATATACATAATTAAATAAGTTGTGATTTTTTTTTTTTTTAAATTATAATAGAAAACAAATGATTTAGAAATATATTATTTTTAGTTATGTATTTTCATTGACTAAGATATTTAAATTTAATTGAAGATATAAAAGTTGGTTTTAATTTAATTATATAAGTTAGAATTAATAGTAAAAGATTATGATTCAAATAGGAAATCTTATTAAATAATTATTATAATAATTCTTAGTTTTTCCTGAAAAAAATTTTTTTGGAGAATATCCTAACACAAACTTTGCAATATGGTTAAGAAAGTCAAGATTCTTGTTTCTGACTCATTGATTTCTTACAAAGAGTTAAAGAATGATGAAAGATATTATTGATTAGTGAAAGAAAATTAAGATTTTTCTTAACCAATAATTATTTTTTATTATTTTTCCTATTCAAAACTCTTTTTGTTAGAATAATATAATAGAAAATGAAATAATAAATAAAAGAAAATGAATTTAAATAAAATTTTGAAGGAAAGAAAAAGAATTTTTGTTTATTTAAAATTATTATGGTTTAAGAAATAAAATTAATTAATGGAGTAAAGTCCTTTGAAATGGCTTTAAGTTATTGAATATATTTTATAGAATATTTTCAAAATTTGAAAAATATTTAAATTAATTATTTTTCTTTTTTAAAATATAAAAAAGGAAAATAAGATTTTTTAAATGAAATTTTGATCTCTCAAATGGGGATTGGGTTTTATGGGGTTTGGAAAAGAGGTACTGGGATAATTCCTTCTCACTATTTCCGTATATTCAAATTATACAATACAAATACGGAGCTTGTTATAGATGTACAACGCATTCGTGTTTTTTGTTCCGGTACAGATACGAATGTGCTTTTGATTGGAAAGTATTGTGACGAAACACTGCCCCCTATAAAGAAAAACGCCTTGATCCATATAAAAAACAACTCGACAGCTAATTTGTCTTACAGTAACTTGGGATATTTTGACGATGTGGAGGTTCTCGATAATCATGTTGTGACAATAATGAGAAAGGAAAACTTCGACCATTTGCATGAACCATATTATTTACACATCCTGAACAAAACCAATTTTTCGCTTTACGATACTCTGTTCAACCATTTTTATAGTTGGATTCCGCAAGAAGCTGAAGGTCGTATTCTTCTACAAAAGGTGGGCGGTTCTGAATTTGTTTCGGTTTATCGTTTTGGACATGACTTTTATTACAACACGTATACTATCAGCAGTAATGGAGTTCTTCAGTTTTACAGCTATACCAAAGTCAGACCACCATATACGTTTACAAGAATCAGTGATATAGCGTTCAATGCATCTGACAGTACTTGTTATTCTATTATAATCATTGAAATACAAAGGAAATACATGTATAATGTACTGCGTATACGTATGTGCGAAGGAGAACCCTGCGTCATGGCAAGAATCGGCATCATCGGCGGCACCTTTGACCCGGTGCACGAAGGACATCTCAATCTGGCACTGGATGCCATGGAACAGGCGCAGCTCGATGCGGTCTGGTTCATGCCTGCCAAGATCCAG
>JAJJLU010004012.1:0-20643 GCA_023807065.1 Isotricha intestinalis
AAAATGAATCATCACAAATAAATAATAGTGTAATCAATTTTGAATCTACTTTAAATTTAGGGAGTTATTTGGAAAACAATTTATTTAAAGGAAAAGGTGATTTTTCCCTCAAAGCCAGTATAAATCAAATATCAACTCTGGCCATTATTTTTGTTTTATTAAAATTGAAGATGAATGGTTTAAATTTATCGATTTTCATGTAGAAAAAATTTCCGAAATGCAATTTTACAATGATAGTGTTCATGTGTTAGTATATGAGAAAGAAAAATAATTGCCAAATTTAATATATTACATATGTTTATCCTTGACTATTAGAACTTTATGTTTCTTGTTTTAGAATTTAAACAAAATTTTCTAATGAATATTTAGCTTAATAATAATTTATTTATTTTTATTTTTTTTAAATATTTTAAGTATATTAAAATATATTCAAACATTAACTTATTATTAAGAAGTAATTTATATTTTTGAATAATTCATTTTATATATTTATTTATTTTAAATAATAAATCTTTAATATATTTGATTTTATATTTGGCTATTATCTGAGTTTTTGCCACATTTTTTTGCCACTTCCAGAAAATAGTTATCTTTCGTTTATGTTTTGTGTGTTAAAGATTTTTTTGACATTTTTATGAAAATTATGTGAAAAGAAAAAAATAGGATTATTCATAATAAAAAAAAATTAGAGTTTTCTTATAATATGTTTTTAGATGTTAAATTTTGAAAAACATTTTATCTATCTATTAAAATATTTTCATATTTTTAGAATTATTTATGTGAGAATAAGTTAGATAAATAATAATTAATAGTTTATAATTATGATATAATAAATTTTTAAATGATACTTTATACCCACAAATATTATAATATTTCATTTTATTAATATTTATTTATTATAAAATGGAATTATCAAGACAATTGGATATAAAATTTCCAAAAATTTCCAATTTATTCCAAATCTTTCGTTCATTTATTATTGATATATTATTTTAAAACAATTTTTTTTTTCAATTATTTGTAAATTATACATTTAGTCAAAAATTTGATGAAATAATGAATATTTTTTTTTGTTATAATTTCTTCTAAAATTTTTATTATTAAATTAAATTATTTTCCAATAATATTCTATTCAAATTTTTTTTTGATTTTATTATTCTTAAATTCATTCAATAGTTTTACATTCTATCTATAATAAAATCTCTGATTGTAATTTGGATAATTATAGGAAAAATTTATAGTAATATTCATTTCTTATGGCATATTTAAATATATAAATCATATCTTCATTTCATTTAACCAATAATATTCAGATTCATTTAATTGTTTTTACATTTAATAATCCTATATGTTTAATAGTATGAATATTAGTTAAAAGAAAATTTTCTTCTTCTACAATTTTTTATTTTTTCAATTTTTTTCCTTTTTTTCTTTTATGATTTAGTTAGATATCATCGGATTTAGAAAAAGCACTTTATTATTTTGCTTTAGAAAAAAAAAAATTAATATCATCTTCTTATTGATGATTTATTTATCTCGTTATCATTTACTTTAATATTTTTTGAATATTAATTTTCATTCTGAATAATATGTATAATCTTTTATATAATTAAGAATACTCTTTTCTATTTTTCTTATATCTTTTTTTGTTTTTAATGATTATTTCTCTTTTGTATATAATTTATTATTAACTTTTTTGGTTTCAACATTTTTTTGATAATCTTATGAGTTTTTAAAATTTAAATAATTTTATAATCAAATAGGAATAAATATTTAAGTAATTAAATTTTTTTAGGAGCAGCACAAGTTGTTGCCTCAATAACTAGCTCTTTAAAATGCCCAGAAATAGTTGAGCTTGAAGATGTCTCGTTGAATTCATATATTTTAAATAAAGGACCAGTTTTTGAATTATAAATTGTCTGACATAATTCAAAAGCTTTTCTAGAGCATTTTCCTATATTAAAGCAAATAATATTAATTTTTTGTTCAGCACATTTTTCAATTAAAGGATTGAGTTTTATAGCTTCTTCATCATATTTATCTTTTTCATCAAATATTTTCCCATGTGGGGGAGCATCTGCAATATGAATAATTAATTTTGTTCCATTTCTCCATCCAACTTCACCTAAAACTTTTTTATAAGCTCCAACCCAATCCTCAGAAGTATCTCCCCCCCCAGAAGCTTGAATTTTCCCAATGTTTTGTTGAAGCTTTTCAATATTATCTGTTAATTGTAATAATTCATGTTTATCTAATTTAGAATCTATAGGATCTCTATAAAATATACATCCAAAATTAAAATCATGATAAGGAAATTTTTTTTTTAAAGAGTTAGAAATATTTAAAGCTTCTTCTTTTGCTGCTTTAATATAATCTTCCATTGAACCAGTTGCATCAATCATATAAAGTATATCAAATTCATTAGTAATTACTTTCGAATTAAAATGAAAAAAAACTTCATCATAATTTATCATTTGACTAAAAGATGGAATTTTAAAAATATTAATCCAATTATCACCACATTCTCCTATTCTTCTTGAAAATTGAGTAGTCCATGCTATTATATTTAGAATATATCTATATGTTCCTTCAGTGTTTAACTCATTAAAAAGTTTAGAAAATCCTCCATCAATAATAATATCTCCATGTATTTTATCAATCTTTGAATCCCAAAAAACAATTGATATTCCCCCATCATTATCATAAGCAAATGGTATGAAAGGATAAATTTCATATTTATTTTCAACATAAGAAACTGTATTTCCTTCATCAATAACAGCTAAATTATGTGCTAAAGAATATCTTTGATATTTTCCTTCTGAGAAAATTCTTTGATTGTTAAATACTCCTATATCTTTCTTCTGAATATTTCCTTGATACATTTTTTTATTTCCAGGATGACTTCCTTTAAATCTTAATTTAGTTTTTTCTCCATCTGGAAATTCAACTTTTTCTAAGAATAAATTAACTTCAAATACAAGTGGTTCATTATCACACCACCAAACTAAAGCACCTCCTTGCTTCCAAAATTTTATAGTACAATTTATAAATTGTCCTACCAAATTAGCATTTCCTCCTTCTGGTAATCTTCCAGAACCTTCTCCACAAATTATCCAAACTGAATAATAATTTCCAGTTTGAAGACATTTAATTCCTTTTTCATAATCAGTCACTATTTCAATTTCAACTCCATAATAATCAAAAGCTTCTTTTAAGCAAGGAGTAGCACTATCATATCTACTTTTTAAATATTTAAAGTCTATATATTCTGATTCTTTACTTCCTGCTATTGATTTAGACCAAAAAACACAAATTAATGTTTTTAACCCTTTGAAAGTTCCTTGTTTACACATTGTGTTATTTTTTCCTAGTTTTGGATTTATTTTAGTATTATCATCTACAATATCAGGATTAATAATTTCTTCAAAGCTTTCTAAATATAATGTTGCATTCATCAATTTATAAAAAAGAGATTTATATCTAATCCCTCCTTTTTCTTTAAATTGTTTTAAAAAGTCTTCAATTATTGATTTATCAGAATATAATTTTATTTCTTCTATTTCTTTAGAAAATGGAATATCATTTCCAAAAAAAGCAGATAAAGCTATTTGAATTTGACTTGGTTCACAAACCCAAAAACAATTTGAAAATATTTGCGATATTCCATAAGGGAAGTATCCTAAACCAATACCAAAAGTATTAATATCTAATTCTTCTGCATTTAAAATCAAATTATTTAATTCCTTTTTCTCAGATTTATCAAACAAACCATCAGACAAAATAAATAAATAATTTTTTTTTGCTGATGAAGTTGATTGTAATTTAATTCCAGTTGCAATAGCAGCATATAAATTAGGTGAAAATTCATTTTTTGATAGTTCTGAAAGTAGTGCATAATATATAGGAGAAAAAATTGATAAACAACTGTTGGTATCTTGACCAGAACATAAAACAATTGGATTTTCTTTTTTTGCCACAATTAAATCAAAATATTGTATTTGAAGTAGAGAAATCATTTTTAAAAAATTAAAAATTATTTTTAAAGAATGTATCCCCATTAAACCATAAATACATGAAGATGATGAATCAATGATTACTGAAATTCTAAAATCTCTTTTTAATCCTGCTTTCTTTTCTAACCATATATTATTGTCCTGACCATTTGTAAGACAAAAATTAATCACTCCCATTAAATAAAGTCTTGAACCTTTATTAGAAGGAACATACATTGTAGGTTTATTTGGTGCAAAAATGGTATTCATTAATTGATTATTAATTTCAGAAAAACCTTCAATAAAATTATTTTCTTTCTTCAAATCTGCAATGATATTTGTCTCTCCAATATTTTTTATAGTTTTAACACAAAAATTTTGCTTGATTTCTATCTTTGAAAAATCCAATTTTTTAGTGATTGATGAATAATTTTTTTTTTGAATATAAATTGGAAAATTAGTTATTGTTTTTCTTTCTAATTGTTTTTTTAATTTTTCACATTTTTTTGGTATAATTGTAATTTCATTAGGAAATTCTGGTTTGAGTGTTGATAAATTCTTTGTTTCTAAAGGTTTTAATTTTTTCATTGTATTTATAAATGTATCAAATATGAATTTATCTGCTTTTAGAATATTTTCTCCTTTACAAATTGTTAATTGAGTTTTAGTAATATCTTGAAAATTCTTAAATATAGTTTTTATATTAGGAATATTAGATTCAGCAATTTCTGGAGAAAGAATGAAATAAAAACCAAAAGATTCTTTATCATTATGAAATAAATTTAACCATTTATCAGGAAATTTTAATTTTGGATCTAATCCATTTGAGATAATAAAAATTGCTTTTTGTTCTCTTACAAATTCTGTTTTTTTTTTTATAAAATAGCATACATCTGCAATTTTTGTTGCATATCTATTAACAATAATTGAATCATATAATCTTTGAAAAATTTCATTTGAATGAGGTTCTTTAAAATCTTTTATGATATACTGAAATTTATAATCAGCAAAAATGACAATTGAATATGGAATTCCTAATATATTCAATAAATTAATAAATGAAAAAATTAATAAAGTATGAATAACCTTACTTTTTTTATTAATAGTTCTTGAACAATCTACTCCTAATACTACACATATATTTTTAAAATTACAATCAGCTTTTATAAAATTCTGATATAAACTTAATGTTAAATAATCAGCCTTTGATAATAATATTAAGGCTGGAAGCTCTGATTCTTCATTAATTTTTAATTCATCATCAGTAAGTTTTTCACTAAATTCATCAGTAAATATTACATTTGGTGAAGAAGAAGAATTCATTAATTTTAATACTTCATTTATGACAATTTCTTCGTTTTTATTTAAAATTTCGATGTCTTTTTTTTTTGCTTCTTCGAATTTATCACCCTTTCTTCCATAAATTATAGGTTCTTCAAATTTATCTTCTTCCTTTTTTTCTTCTTTTTTCTCATAAATAACTGATTTATCTAAATTTTCATTTTTTATTACTTTTTGAATGATACAAATTTCTTTTAAATCAGAATTTTTATTGTATGAAGATCGGATTGAATCTTTTTTAGTGTTATGTTTGTTCTTTTCATCATTATCAGTCAATTCTCCTTTAGCTTGATTTAAATTCCATATTGTTTCTTTTGAAAAAACAATGGGTGTTGGACTTTCAATAAATAATTCTTTTGATTCTGAAGTTTCTATATTATTTGTTTTTATATTTTCCATATTAATACCAGACTTTTTTAAGTTAGATATTAAAAAATCAAATGATTTTTGAAAATTCTGAATTTCTTCTGAAATTATTGATTTACTTGAACTACTTGATTTTTGATATATGTAATAAAGGAAATTTATTAATTTATTAAGTTCTTTTTCATCTTCTTGAATTAAAAACGGAATTGCTCTACATGAAATAGATAATTGTTTATACATTTTTATATAATTATCAATTGAATTAATTTTTTGAATTTCTGGAATAGATAAAACTGATTTATGGATTTCAGTATTTTTAATATTTTTTTTAACGTTAATAATATCAAATTTTTTTAATTTAAATTGTGTTATATTTTCTACTTTTTGAGGTTTTTTATTCTCCATAAATAACCATATATATTTTTTTTCTTCTTCTATTTCTTTTGTTTTACCTAATTTATTTTTAAAAATTTCTGAAAAATCTTCTTCTGAATAAGGAGGAAATTTTTTTTTTCTCTTCAATTCAAAATATCTGTTGTCAATGCATTTATACTTATCTTTATATTTAATTGTTTCTATTTTCACATAAAATTTTTCTTTTAAACATATTATTATATTATAAAAGAAGATTATTTCCGTTTCCTTTGAAGGTTTCCTTGATTTTTTTTTTAATAAATCTTCGTTCAATGCTACACTTAATTCTGAAATAATTTTAATCTTCTTTTCAGAAGATTGTTTAAAAAAAAAATCAATAAATTTAGAAAATTCATTGTTTTCATTTGAAAATTTTGAAATTTTCTTTTCTACATCATTTATATGTCTTTTATTTAAAGGAAATTCTTCATTTTTTTCTTCTTCAATTAATGTATTAGGAATCCAATATTTTCCTGGAATTCCATTTCTTAAAGTAATAATTTTTATATAATTATTTTCATTATCTTTATAATCCAAATAAGAAATAATTTGACATTGTTTATTTTTTAAATTAATACACATAATTTCATCTCCATCAATATTTTTTAATTTATCTTTCTCAAAATTTATATCTTTTATATATTTTTTTGGATTTAATAGAAAGAAAAAAGGGGTATAAAATATATCAGCATTAATATTATTTTTGTCATAGGTACATATGTAATTATTTGATTTTTCATCAAAATAGAAATAAGGAACCTTATTTTTAGCATTATTATATTCAAAATATAAATTACATTTTATATTTTTTTTGATTCCATCAACAATAAATATTATCTGTAAATTTTTATCATTTATATTATCTATATCTTCAAAATTAACTTTTATATCTGCAACATAAATTTTATTGAACCTTTTTTTATTTTCACAATTAATTTTATCAAACCGTATATTTTTTAAAGAAGGGACTTTAACTTCTAATTCATGTTCAAAATCATCATCTATCCTAACAATAAAATGAAGCATATATCCTTCTATCTTTTTGTATAAAAATAAATCATATTTATTTTCAATACAATCATTATTAATATAATCATATGAAGCAATATTTACTTTGTTATTTTCAATAATTGCTTTTATTTCTATAGGAATAATTAATTTTTCTGTCATATAGATATTGAATAATCCATGTAATAAAGCTTTATTATTTTTGTTTGAAGGAATATTTATTGAAAATTTATTTTTATCAACTTTAACAACAGGTTTATCAGAAGTATTATTTTCAAGGCTAATCTTTTCAACTCTTCCATTATAAAAACCTTCAGTGGGTTCAAATCCAATAATTTCTATTTCAAAAGAAATGAGATATCCTACAGTAATTGTATCATTTTTAAATAATAGACTTTCTCCTTTCCATTCATATTCATCGTTTTCACTCTTAAATAGAACTTTTAGTGGAATATATTGAAATTTAAAATTAATGTTAATTTTTATTTTCTCCGTAGGGTTATCATTTGATGAAATAATTAAATTTCCCTTATATTCTTTATCTATTGGTTCTTCTATAGAAATTCTTGGAATTTTAAAATAAATAGATATTGGTGTGAAAGGTTCAAGAAAGGTTGAAACAGAAAAATATTCTTTTGAGTTTGAGTCCATTTCTATCTCTGATTTAAGAGAATATTCAACAAAAGAATAAATATTAAAAATATATCTTTGATTTTCATATAAAGATGGAATTATTGGTCCAATGTTTTGATTGTATTCAGATAAATTATAGTAAAGATAATTATCATGATTTGAAATATATGGATACAAATCATTGTTATTTTTTAATAAAGTCCAATTAATATTTTTTACATATTCAAATGGAGTAATATTATTATTTAGAGAATACAAATCAATTTTTTCATCAAAAATACTTAGAATTTGTTTTATAATATGATTTATTTCATCTTTTTTTATTAATGTTTTTTGAATTTTTTTAAATATTATCACTATATTCTTTGTAAATTTTTGCAATTTTTGACAAATCATTTCAGTTTTTTCAGGTTTACCAATTCCATCAATAAATTCAGGATTTAATGAATTTATTTTTTCTAAATCACGTCTTATTTGGTTAATGGTTTGAGTATTTTTTACAATTATATTGATTTTATCTGTTTCCGAGCCAAAATATTCCATTAAAATTTTATAAAGCTTTTTTAAGATATTATCTAAATTTTGAATGAATTCATTTTTTATCACATTGTCTTTTTTTTCAAACACCATATTTTCAATTTTAATTTTTGGAGAATTTGGTTTTATTGTCTTTAATCCTTCTGAATTATATTTTTCAAGATCATCTTTTTTTGAAATAATAAAGCATTCAATATCATCTTCATTCAGTATTTGAATAGTTTTCTTTTCAATATGAGTTTTAATTGGTTTTGAAGTTTGTTTTTCTATTATTTTGATTTCTTCTTCTTTTATAGATGTTGGTAAATATATAAATAGTTCTCCTTTTATTAATTTTATTGAAAAATTAATAGGTAAAACAATAATTTCTGATAATAAATCGTTTTCTAAGATTTCAATTGAATAAAAGGAAATATTTGCTTTTTTTTTTTCAGATTTTTTTAAGGAAAAGGATTTTTTAATTTGTTTTTCTTTTTCAAGTAAATGCTTAATATGCTGATGATATTCAACATAATCTCTTATTCCTTTTTTTATAATATTATAACAATCAAAATATCCCTTTTGATTGTTTCGAAGAGAATTCATTTCATTTTTCAAACGCTCAATTTCAGTATTAAATTGTTTTTTTTTATATTCTTCTATTTCTTTATTTATATCTTCGTTAATACAATTGACAAATTCGGTTTTTAATTTTTTGTTATCTTCTTTATCCCATAAATCCCATAATTCTTTAAAATCTTTTTCTAAATTTTCTGAAAAAGACTCTAGTTTTTCTTTTTCTATTTCTTCGATTTCATTAGAAAATTTTTTTGATAAATTTATAAAATAGCCAATTTCAGAATTATTGTTATAAATATTTTCTTCAAAAATTTTATTTACTTCACCAGAAAAAATTTTTTTTAATATTGAACTTACAAATTTTGCAAATATTTTTTTTAAAGTAATTTCATTCTCATTCTTAATATTATTTGTATCAAAAGAACATATATTTTGAAAATAGTTGAAAATATTTTTCATTTTTGGATTAATAAATTTGCTTTCAATATTTGTTAACAACCCAATCCAATCCATATTTTTAATAATTGTTTTTTTTTTTAAAAAACAAAGAATTTGATTTTTTAACTCTTCAGAAAAAATTTTATAAATTAAAGTTTCCTTTTTATAAGTAAGTTTTAATGTAGTTTCTGATGAAAAAATCCTTAAAAAAATTAAAAATAAGGGGATTTGTTTATTATTATTATTATTAAAATTCTTTAATTTATTTTGAAGTTCTTTTTCACATTTAGGGTTATTAATCAAAAAAAATAACAATGAAGGAAATTCTTTATATTCATCTTTTAAATCACCATTATTCCATCCAGGTTCATAAACAAAAAATAAATCTTTAGTTTCAATAATTTCATTGTTTATGATAGGAACATTATCAAATAAATTCATTAATATTTCCAAAAAATCTTTATGTGAGTCTTTTAAATTTAATTCATTTGTTTTTATTTTTTGTATTATTTCTTTATAATTTCCAGATTCTTTATGAATTTTTTCTATTTCTTCTTCATAATTTATAGCATTTTTTTTAAGAAAGGTATTTTTTGCAATATAAAAAATGGAATTAAGTATAAATTCAAAATTATTGTTTTTTTCATTAAGTAATTTTAACACTCCTTCATAAAACTCAGATGCATTTTCAAAAATGATTTGTTTAGATGTTAATAAAAATCCATTCGTTTTTTTATTATTATTTTGAATATCCTCAATAGCAAACATATAAATTAAATCTTCAGTTTCTAAAATAGGAATAGTAAGAAAAAAATCAGTGTTATATTTTTTATATAAATTATTTGCCCAATAAATATCCAAATCACTAATACAACTTCTTTTCATATATTCATTTAATTCTTTTATAATATTATCTCTTTTTAAATATTTTAAATCAATATTATAAATATATGTATATAATATAGATTTCAAATGATTTTGAAACTTTTTAGTTATTTTTTGAATGTTATCTTCTTGAGGATTTTCCCAAAATTTTGTGGAAAAATCATCAAAATATTCCAAATTCTTTTGATTACTCAACTCTATTAGATATTGAACCCTTTTTTCCCCCTTCATTATTTTTTCAGTTAAATCATAACTTTTTGAAAATGATATTATTTCTTCCATTACTTGTTGAAATTGCGATTTTTCATTCAAAAATTCAATATCTATAGAAATGGAAGGAAATATAATAGATGTACAATCATTTTGGTTTGAATTATTTATTTCTAAAATTTCATTAACATATTTTTTCATTTTTTCATAATTTTCTTTTGTAGGTTCAATTGTCATTAAATTTTGATAAAATTTTGAAAAAAAATCATTTTCTGAATTTAAATTATATTCTCTAATTTGATTCGTTAATTCCTCAATTTTTTGTCTATATTCTTCAGTTTCAAAGTCATTCTTTCTTTCATAATACCATTTTTTTAATTTTTGTTGATAAAAATTCTCATACGTTTTTTTCCAATTTTCACAAATTTCATTAAATAATTTATTTAAAACATTTATCTTTTTCAAAAGAAATTTATTTTTGAATTTATCCAATAATTTTATAGTCTCTGATGAATTTTGAAATTTTATTTTTGAAAAATCTTCTTTTATTTTTTCCTCTTGATAATCATTATTTATAATTTCTACAAAATATTCTCTATCAATTAATTCATTGAGAAATTCAAAAAATTTGATAAATTTTATAATATCTAATTTTAATTGATTTTCATCTTTATATTTTTTCTTAAAACCTAAAAAAATAAAAATTAATTTGAGAATATCAGAGTTTAATTGGGGGATTTTTGAATAAATTTTTTTAATCTTTTCAATTTTCTCATTTTTTTCATCTTCTTGATTAATTTCATTATTTTCTTCTTCCTCTTCTTCTTCTTCTTCTCCTTCCTCTGCTTCTTCTTCTTCTCCTTTCTCTACTTCCCTAAAAATATCCAATTCTGGATAAACAAAAGAAATTGATAATGCATTCAAAATAATATTTTTAGGATTTTTACATAAAGAAAAAAAAGGGTTGTTAATATTATTTTTTATATGTTCTTCAAAATCTTCATAAAATAATTCTTCCAAAAAATTATATTTTTTTTGTTTTATCAATTCAGTTAAGAAAAAATATTTTCTTTGTGGAATATTTAAGAAAACCTTATCATATAAATTTTCAGAATTTATACATTCATAAAAACTTTCAAATTCATTATTGATTCTTTTATTAAATTGTTCAATGATATAATATAAAGCCTTTAAAGAAGAATAATATCTATTTGATTTTTTTATTGACTCAAGAACCTCCCCCAACAATTTATATAATCCTTCATCTTTTTTTAAATCATTAAGTTTATAAAAAGCACAATTATTTAACATTTCTATGAAATCAATAGATTTATTTTGATCATTCAACAAAGTAGTTAAAGTCAAATTTATAAGTTCATACCTTTTATCTATATCTTCATCTCTCTTTAAAAATTGAATTAATTGATTTTCTGGTTCTTTTGTATATGCTTCAATTAATTCTTTTTCAAATTCTAATGGATTTTTAAAAGAATTACTATAACAATCTTGAATAACTGATTTTATACATTGTATTAAATTCTTCTTTTTTATTTTTGTAACAATTGTATTATAAATAAATTTTAAAGATCTTCCTGAAAAAACTCTTCTTCCAGCAAATAATTCTTTCATTTGAAAAGATTTTTTTTTTGCTATTTGATGAACATTTGCCAATCTTGCAGCACATTCTTGAAAATGTTCAAAAATATTTTTTTTTTTATCTTTTAAATTTCTAAAAAGACCAGAAAGTAAAAGAGCTGAACTATTTAAAGTATCGTCTATTGGAGGTAAACTAAAAGTTGCACATTTATTGAGAAATGCTGGACTTAATCTTTTTTGAATTTCAGTATCAAATGGATTATAAGTAATAAATAAACGAAAGTCATCATGAATTTGAAATTTTTCTGAATTTCTTGAATAAACATATTCTGGTCCTTTTTCAAATAAATTCAAAATTGGATTTGAAAAATCACACAATGAAATTATTCTTTCAAATAATTCTGGTTGGGCAGATTCTATACCATCCAATAATACCCAATTTCCTTTAGTTAAAGCATTTATAAATATAGGATCTTCTATTTTTAAATGAGTTAAAAATGATAATTCAGATAATAAATTAGTTTTGAGCTCATTAAGAAGTTTTTTATTTTGATGAAATGATTTTTTATTTATATTTTTGATATTATTTAAAATTTTTCTAAATTGAGATGGTTTCCATTCACTTGAATCATCTACATTTATTTCTTTTAATCCTTCAATAATTCCCAAATCTGGTGTTTCAATGATTTTTTTAAATATATTTTTTAAATTATCTTCATTGTAAATTTTTGATGTAGGTACTATTTGACCAGTTAAAAGAGACAACCCTGAATCACTGGTCATTTCTATTACTTTTAAATCTTTTCCAACAAGTTTTGCAAAATGCTTAACTAAAAAACTTTTTCCTGATGCAGTAGGTCCTTGTAAAATACAAGGAATATTTGAATTTACTGATAATAACATAAAAATTAATCCTATCCTTTGTTCAGGAGTTAATGAAAATATTGATCTCTCTAATTTCTCAATATTTTCTTTTAAAAAATTTTCATCTATTTTAATTCTAATTTCAGAAACTGAATCCAAAGTGGAAACACAAAAAAAATTGTCATCATATTTAAACTCTGGCCATAAATCATAAAAATTATAATTTAAATATTTAGTAGCTTCATCAATTTCCTTTTTTGAAGAGAATCTATTAATTAATAAAATTTTAGCAAGAACATCATATTCAAAAGTATCTTTTGATTCTTCTCTAAATTTATAAAATTTTTTTATATCATTTAATGTGAAAATTTCTCTTGATTGATTTTTAATAGTAAATTTAGTTATTTTTTCCAAATCATTTAAAAATCTCTTTATTTCAAAATTCTTATTTTCTTTAAACATTTTCTCCGAAATATTAAAAAGATCATCATTTGAATAATCATTTATTGTAAATATAATAGATGAATTTTGAATAGCTAGAGGTAAAAAATTTAAAATAGAATTCCCTTTTGTAGTAGGATCATATGTTGCAATTAAATTATACACCCCTTTTTCAACATAATCTCCTGTAGGTAATAAAATTTTATCTCTTGAGAAATCAAATAAAGGAATTAATGCATCTAAAACATTTAATGAAGCTTGTTCCAAATTTTCAAGTACAATAATTTTATTTAATGGTGCACATTTTTTAATTGATTTCAATAAATCAAATTCAATTAATTCAAAAGATAATTCCTTACCATTATTAATTGGATCAATTTTACAAAATAAATTATCAACTGAAGTAGAATTTGAAATAGGAATATATACAATCTCATATTTTAGTATATTTTTAATATATTCAATCGATGTTGTTTTACCTTTTCCACTACTAGATTCAATAATTAATGGAAAATGAGTTGCTATACAAGTATGAATAGAATCAAGTAATTCATTGAAAGGTTTGACAAAAGCAATATTTGTCTTAGGCATTTCTAAAGTAAAATCAGATTCTATACATAAGTGTGTTTCTTTTGAATATAATTTTGTATCTTCTATTTCAAAAGGGATTGAATTATCTGAAACTTTTAAAAATTTATATTTTTTTGATGATTCAAAGACAGAGAATATTAATTGCTTAAAAATTTCTTTCTCTTCTTCTGTTCTCATAAAATGATTTAAAGATTTATATATAGAAAATACAAGATATTCTTCAATTTTTTGATTATCATTGTTTTCAAAGATCCTCTTTAAAAAAGTTAATATTTTTAAAATTGTTGAAAAAGGAATCTCTTTTTTCATTCTTTTTTCATATTTGATAACAAAATCTTGAAATTTGGATGAAAGTTTTGGTAAATATAATTTTGAAATTATATTCTTCTCTGTATCACTATATTCTGATGTATATATAATTGTAAATCTATTTTTTGCAGCATCTGACAAATTATTAAAAGATTCTAATGAACATATTCCAATAACTCTAAATGAATCTGAAAAATTTGTCAATTCTTTATTGAATCCAGTAAAAGTACCACAATAATCTTCATTTATTGTGATTTTTGGATTATAATTTAATAAATCGTTAAACCTTTCCAAAACTGCAGGGGATAAACTTGCTAAATTTTTTAAAATAATTGAAGTTTGTCTAAGTATATTGTTTAATATTACTCCTCCCTTAAAGATTGTAGTAAAATCTCCAAAAATACCATAATCTTCTCTCTTTTCTGTTTTTTCAAAAAGTTTTTCTCTTAAATTTTTTAAAATATTTGGAATACAAGTTAATTTCAAATTTCTTTCATTGATTTTTTTATTTATTTCTTCATCAATTTCATTTTGAAAATCATATAATTCATTATTTGAATCATCACACTCTAAATCTTCAAAATTATACCTACTTATTTTAGATTTACCTGACTTTTTGTTTTTTTTTTCCGTTAAATTGTTTATGTTTTTTGGATTTGGCTCATTTTCTAAAGTAGTATGTTCATTTTTTGAACTTGATAAAAGAATTAATTTTTCTTTAAAATAAGTTAATTTGTCAGAAGAATGACATATTTTAAGTATTTCTTCTAAATAAAAATTTTTAGCTTTCATACTATTAGTCAAAATTACAGAACCTAATAATTGAACAATTGAAGTTTCTTGATAAAGATTAATTATTGGAGTATCTTTTGATGAGATTTTTTCTGAAATAAAAGTTTTATAACCAGAAGGACCACAAAAAAGAATACATTCTTTAAAATCAACAAATAAAGCAAAAAATAAACAATTAAAAAATGAAGTTAAATCTTCATTCATCCCATGATATTGTTCAGGAAGCTTTATTCCTATTTCTCCTTTCATTAAATATTTATGTTTTGCACATGAATCAATTCTAGGTTCATCAATAAAACTTTTATTGATTAAGTTTATAGTCTCTTTAGATGGATTAAAACATTCTTCAATAAGAGGTGTTATTATTGACAATATTTCTGATCTTTTATCTGGATAAACACTACCAAGAATAAATATCAGAACTTGAATCTCAGGGGTAATATTAATATAATTAGACTCAGCCATTTGTTGATTATAAATTCTTCTAAATAATTTTCTTATATTTCTCATTGACCAAATTCCAATTTCAGGAATTTTTTTTTCATTCAATTTAAACATAAATAAAGATATTTTTTTTGGGAAATCTTTTGGAAGATTTGAATTTTTATTTAATTCGGTTTCAGCTATTTCAATACAACTAGTTTCAATATCTTCTTGATTCAAAAATGGATATTCAAAAACTTTAATTCTTTTTTTTATTATTTCAGGTAATTGATTTCTTCCTTTCATTTCTAAATCATTTTGACAAGAAATAAAAAAAAAATTTGTATTATAATTAATAGATTCCCCTATTCCAGGGATTAAAACTTTTGTTCCTTCGGCAGAAGATTCAAATACTATAGCAATACTTTCTAAAATAGATTTTTCAGCTAAATTAAGTTCATCTGCAATAAAAATAATTCCATTTTCAATCGCTTGATATAAAGGTCCTTTTGAAATAAATGGAAAACCATCGTTGAAAGTATATGAACCAAATAAATCATCAATTTGAGTTTCCATATTAAAAGAAAACATGATATGAGAAGTATTTAGACCCCATATAATGTTTGAAAATGCTCTTGCCATACTTGTTTTACCTAAACCTGTTGTTCCTACTAAACATACAGGAATTCTCCCTATCTTACAAGAAAATAAGTTTATCATCATTTGTAAAAGTTTATTAGAATTTTTAAAATAAAATTTTTCATCATTAGAAGTATTTAAACTCTTTTTTTCGATTATTTCTTTGAATTTATTCTCAATTATTTTAGGAGGAATAATATCTGATTCTTCTCCAAGTAATTTAAGAGAATAATCAACTAATTCTTTTAAATTAATCGAAGGAAAAATGTTAAAAATTCTAAATGTGACCTTTGAAAATCTGGCTAATTCAGATACTGTAAATTTTGATTTTAACTGAATTTCATAAATATTATCAATCAATTCTTTGGTGATTGGTGTTGATATTTTTTCTTGTTCTAAAATTTTTTGAATAAATAGTTTTAATTTTTCTTTTTCAATATTTTCTAATTGATCATCAATGTTTATTATATTTAATCTATTAAGAAAAGCTGGAGATAATTTAGATAAATTTTCTATATCACAAGTAGAAATAAATATAAAATTAGGATGAATTTTTACTGAAGTTTCTTGATTGTTTTCAGGAACATCAAAATGATTATCTTTTTGAATATTTGGTTCTAGCAATCCATTTAATCTTTCTAAGACTTTTGTAGGAGCTAAATTTATATTATCAAAAACTCCATTATTCCCATGTTTAATTGCTTCTAATAAAGGACCATCTTTCCAATGAATTAGATTTTTTTCAAAATGATTTCCTTTGTTTGGTATGTGTTTTCCAATTAAATCTGAAACTGTAGTTTCTGGATTGAAAATGAAACAAAAACTATTTTCTTTATTATTTGAAAAAGTTTCTGAAATCCATTTTCCAATTTGAGTCAATCCACATCCTTTTTTCCCAACTAAAAGAATATGCCTTCCATTTTCAAGAGAAATTTTTGAATAATAAAAAACTCTTTTAAGAGATTCTGAATGAAAACAAAAAGGAATTTCTTCTTTTATATCAGGAATAATTTCTTCTTCATAAAAATTAGGAAATTCTTCTAAAATTCTTTCAATTTTTTCTCTTATTTTTTTTTCGTATCTTTGTGAATAAAAACATCTAATTGCTGAGATAGGGGAAATAGGGCATTTTTCTTTTGAAATTGCATTAATAGTAATATTAATCTCTCTTATTGTAAAATCTTGTGGACTCAATTTAGAATTTTCATCATTTATCCACTTATGATGAAATTGACTTATTGTATTTATTATTCCTTTGTTTCTATAATTTCTTCTTTCTCCCAATCCTAAAGCTATTTGCTTAAGTTCTTCAATTTGTAAAGAAGGAAATTCAATAATTTGAAATCTTTGTAAAAATTTTTCTGTTAATTCTTCTCTTTTATGAATAAAATTTCCAATAGCTGGATTTTGAGTAGCAATTATTCTAAATTTTGGATTTTTTTTACAATATAAAAATTTTCCAGGAAGTTCTTGTGATAATTCTCCACTATCTAAAACCGATTCCATTAATTGTAAAACATGTTTTGAAGCCAAGTTCACTTCATCTAAAAGAAAAACTTTTCCTTCTTTTAAAGCTTTAACAAAGGGACCTTCATAAAAAGTAAATCCACTCCATTCATTTTTGTTTGATATTAATCTTCCAATTAAATCCTCTGAAGTTGTTTCTGAACTTAAATTAAATTTTATTAATTCATATCCTTTTATATTACATAGTTCTTGAATTGTCTTAGTTTTAGAAGTCCCTGTTGGACCTTCTAAAATAAGTGGAATATCTGATTCAAATAGATTATTTATTTTCTCAAGTCTTTTTCTAGCTTCACGAGTTAAGATAAAATTTTCATCACACATTGAAGTGTCAAAGTCAAAATTTTCCGGTTCACATTTTATTAATTGCTCTTTTTTAGGTAAGTCGTTTTCCATTTTTACGATATTTATTTAAATAAAGTTTATTTAAAATTTTATTCATTTTCAAAATTAATCAAAAAAGCCAAAATGAGAATATTAATTAAACTATTTTATGTTCAATGTAAATAATAATATAGTTATTTCTTATTATTAATATTTTAATTTTGAGAAATAGAAGATAAAATATTTATTGATAGATAAAAAATTACAAAATATTATGAATGTAAGATTTTTATTTAAGAATAAGTATTTTCATTCTTCGTTTTTGTTCTTTCTTCAAATTTATGTGATAAAAGATAATAACTAAATAAATGAAAAGTAATTATTTTACAAATAGTAAATTTTTCCAAAGTTTTAATAAATCTATTATTTCCATCTTTTTATCTTTATCCTGATAATGAAAACCAAAAAAAAAATTATTAGAAAATAAAGATCAATTTTTCAATTATTTATTAAATAATGAGATTATTTAATCAACCTTTCATTAGTTTTATATTAATTATTTATTTTATCATATTAAAGTTTTGTTCGTTGTGGAGTATCACCATCTATTGGACTACTACCATTGGAGTGACTCTGGACACTCCAGTCATTCAATTATATTTTCCTTAAAGGTTTTATATTTACAGATATTACAACATATATTAATTTATATTTGATATTGAATAAATTTAAAATAGGAAATTGATTATCTATAAGAAATATAAAGTTTTCCTAAATTTTCCTTTTAAATAAGTTCAAATAACTAATTTATAAAATTATATTAATATTATAAAAATGAATATGAAAAAATGTCAATATCTTAAAAATCTCTCAATATTTATATTAAGCAGATTCTTATTCTTTGTTTTTGTGGCTCATTACTTTTTTTTTAAATAACTTTGATTAATAAATAATATTTAATAGATTTAGATTTAAATCATTACTCTAAGAAATAATAAATTTATAGATAAGAACATGTTTATTTTAAATTAAAGAATTTCATATTGAGTGTTGATACACAAAAATATATTTTTATGAATTGATAATATATAATATATAATATATTTTGAGAATAAATTGTCAAAAAGTCAAAAATGATATGATATCAAAAATATCAATATTTTAAAATTAGTTGATTTCTTTATTTTTTTGAGATTTCCTTATGAAATATAATCATTTAATTATTCTCCTTTAATTGTTTGATGGTTAGATTAAAAAAATTATTTTGATTCTGAAAGCTTTTTTGTTTGAGAAAAATTCAACCTATTTCAATGCTATTAAAATAAATTATTTTTCTAAAATATTATATTTTATTTTATTTTTTAATGTACTTTGACTGTCAATGAAATAAAAATTAAATAAAAACTATATCTATAATCACATGAAGTATTACCACTTGAATCATAAAAATAATCAATTAAACCAAGATAATTAATTACTAAATTATTTTTGAATATAAATATACATTCACTCAATTTTTACTTAAAATACAAAAATATAAATGATTAATATGTGATTGAGGTGAATTAATAAAAGAATTAAAAAAGAAAACAGGGAATGAAAAAAGAAAAATTGAATCAAAAGAAATAAAAAAAGAAAATAAATTAATTCAAAGATTTAAAATATAAGATAAAAAATTTTTTAAGGAAAAAAAGGAAAAGAAGTATTTTTTAAATAACAAAAAAATAAAAGAAAAAGTAAGAATAAAAAATGAAAAAGAAATTAAGGTAAATCAACAATAAAAAAGATGAAGAAGAAATGAAATTAAGATGGAAGAAAAAAAAAAAAAATCAAATTATTATATAAATTATTATTAGATGGAAATTCAATAAATACATTTTCATTAAAAATGTGATAATAAAGGTTCAACATGAATAATAATAAAAACTCAAAAATAGATTTGTCTGTGAATTCTCCAGAAGGAATCAATATTCAAATTTATCTTTTTTTTTATTCAAATTAAAAAAAATATAATATAATATAATATATAAAAAGGAAAAGAAAGAAAGAACACTATTTATTTGGATGAAATTTTTATTATCTTTTGGAGGAGTATGATTTATCTATTAAAATAAAAGTTCAAAATAAAAATTAGAACTCCCAATTCCTTCATACAACATAAAGTTTAAACAGAGAATATAATTTTTTGCTGTCTGAATTATTATTAAATTTATTTGGTTAAATATCAAAAAAAGTTTTTTATTATTTTTTGTTATTATCAATTTTTATTTTTAATTGATTTAAAGCTTCTTATATTTTTTTAAAGTAACCTCTAGAGTATGATAAAAGATTATTTAATAAAGAAATAAAAAGAAAAATAACTTAGTAAAATCTTTATCTTTTTAAAATTAGAAATTTTCTTATTATTAAATGAAAAAAATGGTTAATTAAATATTCATCTTGATAAGTATAATTGTTTTTAAAAAAATTTTAAATTTCACTTTGAATTAGATTTGTTTCTGTTTCTTTATTTATTCTACAATAAAATTTTATTTCAATATTTTTTTACAATTGAATATTATTTATAAAAATGATTATGTGGAAAATATAATATCAAATTTAAATTGAATAGTGTTATATGTAGTTTAAATTTTCAAGAAGATATGAATGAAAATATTATAAAATTAAATCCTTTTAGATGGAAATGTTTCCAAGTTTTATTAGTTGAAGGAGAAAATGAAGATGAAAAAAGATTAAGAGATGTTAGAAAATTTCAAAT